>JAKZAP010000015.1:22674101-22867039 GCA_023053575.1 Branchinecta lynchi
AAAAATTGCCGTCTTTCCACTTCCTGTTCGACCTCTTGCAAGTAAATCCTTTCCCTCGAGAGCTAGGGGGATAGCTCGTTCCTGAATCAGTGTTGGCTTGATCCAACCAAGTTTGGCAATTGCCTGCAAATCAATACCATTATTTGTGTTTTCCTACCTGACATGCAGGCTGGCTACACTAATAACTAAATTTCAAGAAAAATATCACTTATAACCTTCTGGAACACACCGTCGATCTAGGATTCCCAGCCTAACAAGACCTAAGGTTTCGATGGGATCCCAAAAATCTAATCTCCAGTCTTCGCCACGCTAATCATCTGAGAAAACCAAGTTCAGATTTACCTCTATAAAGGCGTATTCTCGCCGTTCTCCGAGGGCTCCTCTGGGAATCGAAGTGAACGGCAATACAAGGAGTCACTCCACACGGACTTCGCGTACAGAAACAGCGAGAACACGGGGAATGCTTCCAAAATGGATTTTGTTCGAAAAAAAAAATATGCTGTTGACGAAATTAGCCTGGATCCACTTTATTTTTGGTTTTGTTTATTCTGATTGTTTTTATTTAATTTTGCATTGCACCAACACCAGCAAAAATGTATTCCCCTCCGAATCTGAAAGGGAGACCAGTTTGACGATGGTGATGATAATCGGAGCATTCCCCGTCCGTGGGGACTCGCGAGAATACTGGAAGTGAGTCCCCAGGACAAACAACTAGAGCTGTAAGCTCGTATGGCACTTGCATGGGTTAAGATGTTTTGATTGATCAAAAGTAAGTTTCGACTTTGCGATTGAGATGCTCACTCTAAGGGAGCTGGAACTTCATTTGTAAGCAAAACCCTTGAAGCAAAAATGCTAATGGGCTGATGGGCATCATTAAAATGCATATATAGCTTAAAAGTATTTTTTTTTACTTTGCGGTCAAGATTGGTACTTTAAAGAAATAATCGGATTTGGGAAGTAGCAATTTGTAAGCAAATGTTGTTGAATCTCCAATATTCCAGCGGAGTTTCATCGTCCTAGCACATCTGGAAGTATCTTAACTCGCGATCACCGGAATCCCAGCCCCCCCCCCCTCCAACTGTAAATGATTAATCCAGAGCATCTGTTTGCCATTCCCACGAAGTTCGATCCAGATCATACCAGTCTAAGCGGGTCAAGGATTTTCCGCCCTCCCCCCAATAATTGTCGGATTCGGTCCGGAAATGAAAAATATCACCAGAGAAAAATGTTCTCTGTTCAATTATTAAATTTCATTCGAATCCGATCACCCGTGCCAAAGTTACGCTCAACATTCCAGATTCCCCTCCCTCAATTCCCCCCCCCCCCCCCCAAGATTATCATATCGAGGACTTTTTTATTTCAAGCCAGTTTGACTGGGTCCTTGATATGCCTGCCAAGTTTCGTCGCGAAAATCCAAAAAAACAGAATTCCGGAAAACCCCCTCCCCCCCCCCCCCCCCTCAAGTGTCCGGATCCAGTCAAATTGTGTAAAAGATTTACATGGAGCAGATGTTTGTTCTTCCCAGCAAGTTTAACTCCGATACCATCATTCTAACCGTTTCTCGAGATTTCCGGTCCCCCCCCCCCACAACTCCCCCACGGTTCCCGTAGCCAATCCGATTCAGTAAATGATTTACCTAGAGCATTTGTTTGTTCTTCCCACAAAGCTCCATCCCGATCTCTCCATCCCAAGCGGGTCACGTATTTCCCCCCCCCCCCAATAGTTGCCGGATCCGGTCCGGATATGAAAAGATTGCCGGAGAAATGTCCTCTGTTCAATTCTTATATTTCACTCGAATCCGATCACCCGTTCCAAAGATACGCATGACTGAAAATTCCGGATTCCCCTCCCTCTATTCCCCCCACCGTTATCAGATTGACAAATTTTTTGTTTTGAAGTCAGTTTGATCGGGTCCCTGATATGCCTGCGCCAAGTTTCATCTTGAAAATCCCCAAGACCACCCTTCACCGGAATTTCGGGACCCCCCCCCCCTAAGTGTCCGGATCCAGTACAACTGTCTAATAGGGGTCGGCACCGTTTCTGTTTCTGTTTTTTTACTACCGTTTTCTGTTCTGTTTTTTTTTTTAAATAACAGAAAAACAGAAAACAGGTAGCCGTTTTTATGGCACTTGAGCTTACTCAAGAGCCATATAGCGATTGTAATTTCTGTCCGTCAGTCGGTCTGTCGGTCCCGGTTTTGCTAGTTCGAGCACTTCCAGATAAGCTAGGACGATGAAACTTGGCAGGCATATCAGGAACTGGACCAGATTAAATTAGAAATTGTCGCTTCCTCGATCCGACCATCTGGAGGGGAGTGGAGGGAGGGGGAATCCGGAAAAAATAGGAAAAATGAGATATTTTTAGCTTACGAACGGGTGAACGGATCTTAATGAAACTTGAAATATGGAAGGACTTCGTGTCTCAGACCCTCCATTTTAAATCCAGACCGGATCCGGTGACACTGGGGGGAGTTGGAGGGGGAAACCGGAAATCTTGGAAAACACTTAGAGTGGAGGGATCCGGATGAAACTTGGTGGAAAGTACAAGCAAAAGTCTTAGATACGTGACTGATATAACCGGAACAGATCCGCTCACTTTGGGGGAGTTGGGGGGGGGGAGAAGTCCGAATTTGTAGTGATCCCGCGAGTTCCGTGCTTCCTGATGTGCTGGGACGATGGAAATTTACAGGTATGTCTGGGACCCGACCAAATTAAATAGTAAATCGTCAATTCCCCGATTCGACCATCTGGGGGGGGGGGGGAGTGGAGGGAGGGTGAAGCCAAAATTTGAGGTATTTTTAGCTTGCGAACGGGTGATCGGATCATGATGAAAATTGATATTTAGGATGACCTCGTGTTCAGACATCTCACTTTAAATCCGGGCCGGATCCGATGACACTGGGGGGAGTCGGAGGAGGGGACCGGAAATTTTGAGAAACGCTTAAAGTGGAGGGATCGGGATGAAACTTGGTGGGAAAAATAAGCACAGGTCCTAGACACGTCATTGACATAACCGGACCGGATCAGGGCACTGTGGGGGAGTTGGGGTGGGGGTCCGGATTTCTAGCGATCCCGCGAGTTCGGCATACTTCCTGATGTCCTAGGGCGATGAAACTTGGCTGGTATGTCAGGGATCCGAACAGATTGACTTGAGAACAGCCGTTTCCCCGACCCGACCATCGTGGGGGGAGTGGGTGGATGGGGAGTCCGGAATCTAGTGGCGTGCATAACTTTTGAACGGGTGATCGGATTTGAATGAAACTTGTCTGGTGAGCTATCGCCTCGGACGTTCAGTGTCACGTCCGGGTCGGGTCCGATACCTATGGGGATGGGGGGTGGGGGTGGAAAACTCAAGAAACTCTAAAAGCAGAGGGATTGGGACGAAACTTAAGGGATGGAACAAGCATTAGGCCTAGATGAAATTGACGGAGCCAGATGGTTTCGGGGCTCTGTGGGGGGAGTTGGAGGGGGTTTCCTGGAATTCCGGTAGTCGTGAGTTAGAATAGTTCCAGATGTAAAACGACAACGAAACTTTGCAGGCATATTAGCGACCCGAATTATCTTGACTTAAGAACCTGACACAACATACCCCCGGAAACTTCCGTTCCTAGATCCGAGCATTTTTTGGGGAGCAAGAGAAGAGAAATATGGAAATTGACTTCTATAAATTGCGAACGAGTGGTCTGATTCGAGTGAAACTTCATGGGTGATACGAATTGATGGCCTCGACATGTAAAACATGCGTTCGAACCATATGCGACCACGATTAGGGGAATTGGGGGTGGGGGGATTTTTGACATGCATAAAAACCAAACGGATGGACCGAATGAGATGCAAATTCGACAATGCCGAGTATATGCGGCCTACATTTGTTATTTGGCGTCTGGGCCGGATTCGGCCAAGGTCGGGGGGGTACTGGAAACTTGCAGATGGGCTATGCTCCAATTTCAGTAAAACTTGATGGACAGGAACAGGGAATTAAGAGATTGGGCCCGAACCGGACCCGACATCGTTGGTGGGAGGGGGGGGGGGGTACCGGAACTTTCCAAAAATGCTCAGATTCGAGTGAAACTTGATAGATGGTATAAAAGAAGATGCTTTAGGTGGTCAATTTTTTTTTATTCCGAACCAGATTCGGCCACGGTAGGTGGAGATAGAGTGAGTACCGGAAATCCTGTAGCACGTCCAGGGATCAAACAAATGGATTTATTGGGATGAAAGTTTGAACAGTCATGTGCATTTGCTACAGACAATCTAGACGATGCCAGAACAGCTCAGAAATGAGTGAAACTAAATATCCTATTTCTATTTCCGAACCGCATTTTTGGATGGCGGGTGTATTTTGTGACGTTCTCATCTACTTTCTTGTACATCCTACTCGTACAAGTGCCATATGAGCTCGTAGCTCTTGTTTTAATGCCGTTTCTGTTTCTGTTCCGTTTTTTATATGACCGTTTTAGCCGTTTCTGTTTTTATTTTACCTGTTTTTTCCAAATTTCCGTTTTTTGTTCCGACTTATACGCGTGGCGTCCTGGCATAATCTAGCGGGTTTTATTCTCCCGGCGGATTATGCCATCTACCGATATTTTCCCTTTTTTCGGAACGAAAGATTTTTGAGTCAGAATAGAGAGATTGCACCCTACCCGACGAAATGGATATTTTTACACCATCATTAAAGGAAGCATATAACAACAAAATTAACATTAGGAGGTATAGGCCTTTTGACTTACAGACTAAATTATCGGCCTTTGATAACCATTCTGAGCTGTTTAACTGCTGAAAACGTTAATCTTGCTATTTCTTGTTGGTATAATACTACTTTTGCTGGGAACGTTAATCTGGCTATTTCTTTTTGGTATAATGACACTTTTGCGAAACGGTGTCTCGCATCCCAATCATCCCATTGGTCGGTTAAGAAGCATTTTCTGAAATCCAACCAATAGGAAGCACGAACCGTTTTGTACTGAAAGCTTGAAGCCTTCAAGCTCCCATTTCAGATGAGACTTTTCTACAAAGCTGTAATTATACAACTAAGAAAGAGCCACCGAACTTTTCCAATGTTCACAAGTTTTTTTTTCCCTTTTCGGTAAAGATGTGCACTTTCAGGGTGCTAAGAATTAATTTTTAAGCAAAACCGTTGTGGCGCAAATGATCATGGACCCTCGGGGGATCATGAAATGTAAAGTTTGTCAAAAGTAATTTTTCACTTTGCTGTTAAGGTGCGCACTTCAAGGGAGCTGGCAGTTCACTCTGTACTTCAAGGGATGGTCGGATCTGGAAAGTGACAATTTGTGAACCAGGTCTTATCGAGACTCTAATGTTCCAGCCAAGTTTCGTCCTTCTAGCACACCTGGAAGTACCTTAACTCGCGATCACCGGAATTCCGGACCCCTCCAACCTCCCCCACAGTGCAAGAATCCGGTCCGTTCTGTCTAGGGTGTACCTAGTTCTTCTGCTTGTTCTTTCCACCAAGTTTCGTCCCGATCAGTCCGCTCTAAGCGTGGCACAAGATTTCCAGTACTCCCGTCCCCCCACACACATTCATGGGATCCGGTCCGTACTTAAATGGGACATCCGAGAAACAAGGTCTATCCAAATATCAAGGTTCATTAAGATCCGATCACCCGTTCGAAAGTTACAATGCCTCAAGATTCCGGATTCCTCCTCCCTGCACCCCCCCCACGATGCCCGGATCGGGGAACTGACTATTTCCAAGTTAATTTTGTCGGGTCTTTGATTCCTGCCAAGTTTCATCGTCCTAGCCCACCTAGGAGTACCTTAACTCCGGATCACCGGAATTCCGGAACCCCCTACAACTTCCCCCAAAGTGCCCAAATCCGGTCCAGTTCTGTCTATGATGTACCAAGGGCTTGTGCTTATTCTTCCCACCAGGTTTAATCGTAATCGTTAAATTTTAAGCATGTCACAAGATTTCCCCCCCCCCCCCCCGCATTCATCGTATCTGAACCAGACTTGAAATGGAACGTCTGAGACACGAGATCTTTTGAAATATCAAGTTTCATTAAGATCCGATCACCTGTTCCAAATTTAGACATATACATAGGTCAATATTTCGGATTCCCCCTCACACCACTTCCCCACGGTGGTGGGATCGTCAAAGTGACTATTTCCAAGTTAGTTTGGTCAGATCCCTGATATGCCTGCCGAGTTTCATCGTCCTAGCACATCTGGAAGTACCCTAACTCGGGAAAGTGGACCGACCGACCGAAAAGTGATCGGTATGCTGACAGTGGTGACCATGGTTCTCACACGTAGTTGTACCCCTTATTCCGCATAGGGGTATCAGTATACAGTACTTCGGGAACTAAAACAATTTGGTATTAATTTTGTACCTTAAAATATTTTGCTTTTAAAGGTTCCTATGGTACCCTTCTGGGGAAAGAGGGGTGCACATACGTATGAGACTTCCATACTCACCCCTGCCAGCATACCCCAGCATTTGACCGTGGGTATAAAAAAGGGCTTAGTTTACTAGACAGGTGCAGAGTCCTTTTTTTTCACCTTACACAATTATAGTCGACCTTCTCTCACAACCTTCTCCTGTCACGCTGTCCCCTCCTCGCGCTATTCACTTTCCAACAGCCGCCTTCCCGTTCCAAATGGTCGCCTTACTGTTATCTTATAAACCCAAAGAAGTAGGAAAAAAAAACAGAAATCCCTGTTAAAACGGCCGTTTTTATGGCACTTGCCCTTCGGCCAAGTGCCATATAGCGATCGCAATTTCTATCCGTCCGTCGGTCTGTCCAGGTTTTGCTAGTTCGGGCACTTCCACATAAGCTAGGACGATAAAACTTGGCAGGCGTATCAGGGACCCCAAATGATTAAGTTAAAAATAGTCACTTCCCCCATCCGAGCACCGTGGGGGCAGTGGAGGGAGGGGGAATCCGGAATCTTGAGGTATTTATAACTTTTGAACGGGTGATCAGATCTCGATGAAACTTGATGTTTTGGAACGACCTCATGCCTCAGACGACCTACTTAAAATCCGGACCGGATCCAGTGACTTTTGGGGGGAGCTGGAGGGGGCAACCGGAAATCTTGGGAAACGCTATGAGTGGAGGGATCGAGATGAAACTTGGTGGGAAGACACCTAGCAAACACTAGATACATCATTGACATAACCGAGCCGATTCGGGTACTGTGGGGGAGTGGAGGGAGGGGGAATCCGGAATCTTGAGGTATTTATAACTTTTGAACGGGTGATTGGATCTCGATGGAAGTTGATATTTGGAAAGACCTCATGCCTCAGACGACCCACTTAAAATCCGGACCGGATCCGGTGACTTTTGAGCGGAGCTGGAGGGGGCAACCGGAAATCTTGGGAAACGCTATGAGTGGAGGGATCGAGATGAAACTTGGTGGGTAGACACCTAGCGAACACTAGATACATCATTGACATAAACGAGCCAATTCGGGTACTGTAGGGGGAGTGGAGGGAGGGGGAATCCGGAATCTTGAGATATTTGTAACTTTTGAACGGGTGATCGGATCTCGATGGAACTTGATATTTGGAAAGACCTCATGCATCAGACGACCCACTTAAAATCCGGACCGGATCTGGTGACTTTTGGGGGGGGGGAGCTGGAGGAGGCAACCGGAAATCTTGAGAAACACTATGAGTGGAGGGATCGAGATGAAAATTGGTGGGAAGACACCTAGCAAACACTGGATACATCATTGACATGACCGAGCCGATTCGGGCACTGTCGAGGGAGTGGAGGGAGGGGGAATCCGGAATCTTGAGGTATTTATAACTTTTGAACGGGTGACCGGATCTTGATGAAACTTGATATTTGGAACGACCTCATGCCTCAGACGACCCACTTAAAATCCGGACCGGATCCGGTGACTTTTGGGGGGAGCTGGAGGGGGCAACCGGAAATCTTGGGAAACGCTATGAGGGAAGGGATCGATATGAAACTTGGTGGGAAGACACCTAGCAAATACTAGATACATCATTGACATAACCGAGCCAATTCGGGCACTGTGGGGGGAGTGGAGGGAGGGGGAATCCGGAATCTTGAGGTATTTATAACTTTTGAACGGGAGATCGGATCTCGATGGAACTCGATATTTGGAAAGACCTCATGCCTCAGACGACCCATTTAAAATCCGGACCGGATCCGGTGACTTTTGGGGGGAGCTGGAGGGGGCAACCGGAAATCTTGGGAAACACTATGAGTGGAGGGATCGAGATGAAACTTGGTGGGAAGACACCTAGCAACCGAATCCGAACCGAATCCGGTGACTTTTGGGGGGAGCTGGAGGGGATAACCAGAAATATTGGAAAACGCTATGAGTGGAGGGATCGAGATGAAACTTGGTGGGAAGACACCTAGCAAACACTAGATACATCACTGACATAACCGAGCCGTGCCTACTTGTAACAAGTGCCATATGAGCTCGTAGCTCTTGTTTTTGTAAAAACGGTCTGTTTCTGTTTTTCCGAAAAAAAAAACGGAAAAACAGAAACGGTTTTTCGTTTTTTTTATCACCGTTTCTGTTTCTGTTCCGTTTTTTATTTGCCGTTTTTTACCGTTTCTGTTTTAGCCAAAAACAGAAACGGTGCCGACCCCTACTGTCTAAACGATTTATCTAGAGCAGGCGCTTGTTCTTCCCAGCAAGTTTCACTCCGATCCCTCCATTGCAGCCGTTTCTTGAAATTTCCACCCCCCCCGCCCCCAACTCCCCCATGGCTACCGAATCCGGTCAAAACTTTAAACGCGACATCACAGATATACAATCTATTCAGTTATTAAGTTTCATTTACAATCCGATCACCCGTTCGAAAGTTGCACACTTTTCAATTTCCCGGATTCCCCAGCTCTCCACCCCCAGCCCCCCCCCCCCCCAAAATGGTCGGATCGGATAACTGACTATTTCTAAGTTTGTTTGGTCGGGTCTCTGATATGCCTGCCAAGTTTCATGGTCCTAGCACAACTGGAAGTACCCTAGCTCGAAAAAGTGTGACAAAATGCTCTAAATTTTCAAGTTTCCAGCGCCCTCCACTCCCCCGCATATGGTTGGATCGGGAAACTGATTATTTCCAGGTTAGTTTAGTCGGGTCCCTGATATGCGTGCCAATTTTCGTTGTCCTAGCACATCTGGAAGTACCCTAACTCGAAAAAGTGTGACAAAAACCTCGGACCGACCGACAGACGGAATTGTGATAGGTATATGGCACTTGAGCCAGAGGCTGCAAGTGCCAGAAAAACGCAGGGACTCCTCAAGTGGAGTCCTGGGGTAACGGCGAGAATACACCTTAAGCCATATCTATTTTGACGATACTGACCGAAACTTCCTGCTTTACTTCTGCCAAATTTCCGGTTTCAGCCGAATTGCGAGCGAACTACTTGTCCAGAAAAAAAAGAACAATTCAGAAACGAATCCATCGTATCTCCTTACTTTAACTCATAAAATTTCCGGTTTCAACTGGATTCCGGACGAATTATATGTCCGGGTAAAAATGATTGTCATATACAGACTCGGCGTCTATTTTTAGCCCTGAATCTGACATCTAATCAACTACAAATAAAACTTTCGCTTTTAACAAATTTTCCGGTTTGGCCAGATTCTGGGCCAAACAGTTGTCCGTCGAGAAAATAGGTTTCATCACCGTGTTCAGCATGTCTTCTTACCCCATAATCGAACACCTAATCAACTTCAAATAAAACTTATATTTCTAACCAACTTTTTGGTGTTTGCCGGATTCCGGACGAACTACGTATCCGGCAAGAAAATGATTTTCACCATGGTATTCAGCATGTCTTCTTACCCGATAATCGACTATCAAATGAGCTGTTTAAAAATATTTGTTTGTACCTTAATTTGGAACCCCCACCCCTAAATATAGGGCTATAGTGCCCATCTGCGAACACCTGACCCTTGACCAAAAGAATCCTCACACCAAGTTTCATCAAAATATCTCATTCCCTTCGAGAGTTATCGAGCTGACAGACGGACGGACAGACAGACGGACGGACAGACAGACGGACGGACAGACAGACGGACGGACAACTTTTGCGATGTCATAGGTATCCCTCCACTTACGTTTTGGGATCCAAAAAAGCAGGTTCGAGTGCCCTGATGGATAGCACGAGGCAACTCGCTCATATTGATTCAACCCAAGTTTTAAGCTCCATGTGAAAGTGTACATTTAGGGACTAAATCTAGATTGCTTTGAACAAAAAATCCACAATCTCCACCAGTCGGCTATGAGAGATGTCAACCCCCAGACAGTACCTACTAACTTACAAATGAAGTCTGATGTTACTGCTGGTTCTTGCAGCACTAAAGACAAAGTAAAAAAAAAAAAATATATCAACAATCGCCTTAATTATCAGACTAGCAAAACTGCACGAATGTTTTGTTAAACAATACAGATGAAGAGGGAGTCAAACTCGCATTGGGCCAGCCTGTACAGTGGACCTCTACTTAAAAGTCTTTTAAATTATTATAGAAACTGAAAAATAAAATCTTAATAAAATAAAATCAATGGGGGTGATAAAATCAATCAGGGTGATCATAATATTTCACATGAAGAGGCTCTCATTAAAACTAAACGTTCCTAAATTAACTGACCGCAGAAATACTCTTTCAAAAAGTTTTGGAGTGAAGATAATGTGTTGTCCCCAGATGGCTCATATATTCCCCCCCCCCCCCTCCCTTCCCGTCTTCCGCGCGTTGGTCCGAGCGGAATACTTGCAATCAGTTTTCCCCATATCCTGCTAATTCTTCAGCCCCATTTTTACGTAGTTTTAACCCATCATTTATTTCTGGTCATTTCTTGTGAGTTATTAGTTAGGCTAATTTGTTTCGTGTCTGTGTCTTTCGAAAATATTGTATTCGACTTCTAGTTTTAAGCTATTTGGATAATAAACTTGATTGATTGATTGAATGCTGAAGTCATTGTGAACAAACAGGAATGGAAGAATGGTAGTTCTTATTAGTTATTAGTTCAAAATCAACACCGGGGTGGAAGCTATTGTCATTCCAGTAGATCTGTTTCAGAAAATTGTCCCCAGACGGCAGACCTGAACTGAAAGAAACCAAGCAAATTCTTGTTGCATATGGAGGTACGAGAATCCTTGTAATTAGGACGTGCATGCTGTCATGCGCATACAATAAGGCTGCATCAGGAAGATGCGAATTCTTTGTTGTGAAAACCAAAGCCATACCAATACTTGGCTACAAAACATGCGCTGCCATGGGTCTTGTGAAACTGACAGGAACTCTTGAGCAAAATCATAAAACCCCTTTCATCCAGAAGGTAAAAAAAGATTTTGCTGATGTATTCACCGACAATGGCGAGCTACAGGGTACATCTAAAGCCAGCCGTGCCAACTCTACATCCAGTGATACACATACCATTTGTCCTTCACGATAAGCTGAAAAGTGATTTAGAACAGCAGGAAAATCAGGGTATCATACAAAAAGTCGCAACTACGGAGTGGGTAAACCCGATCGTCACTGTTAAAAAACAAAACGGTTCTCTTTGTTTGTGTTTAGATCCAAGGGACCTAAATAACGCTATACAGCGGCCTTACTACCCCATGCCAACTTTTGAAGACGTAGTGGCATGGCTTCATGGTCACAACAGATTCACCATACTAGATGCACAGTCTGGATATTGGATGCTCAAACTGTCAGAACAATCATCAGTAATGACAACTTTCAATACGCTGTTTGGAAGGTATCTATACATGAGGATGTCGTTTGGTATTGTCTGTGTTCAGGACATATTCCAACAGAAAATGGAGGAAACGTTCAGCAATCTAGAGGGACTAGGTGTGATTGTGGATGACATAATAGTATCCGGTAAGGATGACGAGCATGACAGAAACTTTGTATGCGTGATGGAGAGGGCCAGAAACGAAGGAGTGAAATCCAACACTGAGAAATGTATATTCGCTGCCATCACAGCTGAGGGTATAAAACCTGATCCTAGGAAAGTTCAAGCTATAAGGCACTCCTACATGCAAGGAAGAGCTCATGACGTTCTTAGGAAGGAATGGTCAATTTTCTGTCCCGTTATGTTCCAAATCTCTCGCCCTAAACCACTCATTAAGAGAGTTAGGAAAGGAGGCTACATTCCAGTGGACAGACGTTCACAAATCAGAGATGGAAAAGATTAAGGTTTCTATTTTTCAGAACCTAGTTGAATTTGATGCTCAAAGTAAAGAAGTGGAACTCCTAACTCATGGAAAGGCAATAGCATTCGCCTCAAAAGCATTGAATGAGACAGAACAGCACTAGTCATAGATCAAGAAGGAGCTATATGCAATCATGTTTGGCTGTCAGAAATTTCACCAATACATTTATGGCCGAAGAATCAAACTACACGGATCACAAGCCCTTGGAAACCATTCTGTCAAAACCTTTTCTCCAAGGCACCATCCAGGTTACAAACGATGATACTTCAGATACAGCCCTATGATTTCGAGTTGCACTACATTAGAGGCAAAGACATCTCAGTAGCTGATGCCCTGTCAAGACTGCACCAATCTGAATAAAATGATGAACTTGAATTTCATGTAAACTCATTTGTAAAACACATCCTTGTCAGCGATACAAAAATGGAGCAAATCCAACAAAAAGAATTCGCTGTGATCCAGTTAGGCAAACCTTCGTCAAGGGTATCTAGTAACGGTGGCCTGATATTAGGAAGTCTTGTCCAAGATCCATTATTCCGTACTCGAATTTCAGAGAAGAGATAGCGGTGGTTGCTGGTATCATACTGAATGCAGACCAAATTGTCGTTCCTTCAACCATCCAGCCAAACATCCTACAGCAGCTGCATGTATCCCACATGGGAATGAAAAAAAAAACAGAGGGCAAAAACTGTAGTTTTCTGGCCTGGAATGAACCAGGAAATAGAAAGGTTTATAAAGATCTATGATCATGTGGGAAATATGCACAGAGCAATCCTAAAGAGTCAGTGCTGTACATACACCACACTACCTCAAGACTCGTGGGAAGTCATAGGTATTACCTCTGTCAGTTGGAGGCACTAAATTACCTTATTACCATCGATTACTACAGCCAGTTCATAGAGTTTGACAACCTGAAATGTGGGTCACTACTCTATGAAATTCCGATACAGCTACAGGAGGGGTACATGACCTCGTTTTTAAACTACATCGATTTTTGTCACGAAAATGTTAAAATGAAATGTACATGTTGCCCTGACAGTCAAGAGGCAAAATATGACTTTTTGGAACCTTCATGTGTCCAAATATTCAAATTCTTTGCCTTTTATTGGTTTAAAGCTGCTTTGAAATGGGATTTTCTGGCTATTCACTTTGTTAACTCTACCTTTTTCATCATTTTGTAAGTCAATCAACGTAAGGTTACAATGAAGTGATCTTGTTTCAAAAGATGTTTAAGTAGGAATGAGAAACACTGAAGCAATATTCATTTATCCAAAATGTAAACCATTCAGTTAGCTTCAATCTAGTATGTTTGTCAGATTTGTTGGTTCCTTTTTAATCCAAACAGATTATTCTGAAGGAAAGACTTCTCTGGAAATTTGAAATCTTGTCGGAGGTTTGATACTCCATCTGAGTCCAGTAATTAGTTGCTTTTTTGTCTCTGATCTGTTGCGCTGTTTTCTCTCTGTTTTATATTTTTAAAGTTTTTGTCAAAACACGGAACACACTGTTTCTCATTTTCCTGTTATTGTACGCTGTTCTGTGTTCCGTGTTCTCTGTTCCCCTGTCTGTTTTGCAAAAACGGAACTTGGTTTCCAAGCATGTTTTATCACTGTTCAGATAAAAAGTTGCAGAGAGATTCACAGACAGAAAAGAAAGAATCCCAGAAGTTTGGAGGATAAAGATAGATCCGGAAGGATGCTCATTTTGGAATATAATTTACAATTTAACAGACTTTCCACTTAAGACATGCTCAGGATCCTAAATTTGCGTTTTTGTCAGAACAGCGACAAAACACGAAACACGGAACAGCGTAAGCAAAACACTGTTTCTTAACCCAAACCAGACAACTGTGAACACAGAACATTGAACAGAAATCAGAGACAAAAAATGCAACTATTGTTTCTGATTATTTTTCTGTTTTGCTCACTAGCACTGGGCCCCTTTTGAACCAGGGGGAGGCTAGACCCCCCCCCCAAATGATACCTCTGCTTCTCTTATCTATCAATAGTTGCCTTTTTGCAGATATCATGGTATCTCTTACCGCAGTAACTGAATCTGAAATTAGTCCTTTTTGCAGTAACCGTGGTACCTGATATACGGTTGCTCTGCAAAAATGACAATTACCGAAACTGCGCTTTTCGAAGTCATCCCTGAAGAAAAACTGATCTTTAGTCCCATCACTGAGTGCCAAACTTCTTTCCAACCAATTTGACAAAAACTGATGAAAGTGAGATGCTTTTTTCTGATACCACGGTCGGACCGTGGTATCTGAATATCAGATACCCAAATAACTGCAAACAGGGGAGAAAATGGGCTGCAGCACCAGCTAGCCGGTAAATGCCTTGCCCTCCCCCAAAAGTTTTGGCTAGTAACCATGGTATCTGCAAAAATGCAACTAATGTTAGTATCATATTTTAGGGCTGAAAAGGTAAGGCCCTTTCATTGTGAAGTGTCTACTTTTACCTTCAGAACTCTGTCATCCAGTCCCATGCTATGAAACTGCACTTGTTTTGTGTCCACGTCCATCTTGTTCCTTTCAAACTTCTTTGAAAGTTGAAACGTTTGACGCAGTTAGAAGGACCCTCATGTCCTGGTAAGATTTAAAATTTGCTTGGATAGAAAAATAGTACGAACAGCTAGCACACCAACACAGAGTACAAGTACGGTTAACAGTGCGGAGTTCTTACTAAACCAGAGTTAAACGACAGAGTAGTGACCTGTAGTGACAGAGCTTCTGTCGTCGCATCATATCAGGTGATGCCTGGGTGATGGAGTGGTCTGTATTGTATATGTTTTGATCTCCACCGTAAATCCAGCTTTTAACAAGGACAAAGACTGGTTTCTTATGGTGTGTTTCGGCGCCAACCGATGTTCAGCGGAAACCGGTAACCGGTTGTCGCGAAAACAGTTTTTTATCGTAACCAAATATCGGTTCGATCATATTTGACAGTGAGAAACGGATACATCAGCTGAATTTTATCAGAGCTGTATTTAGGCCCTTCTTGGCAAGGGTCCTGTTCAGGGTCAAAGCCACTCAAGTTGGAAAAACGATAATACGGTCAGACTCGCAGTCAGCTTGGGCTGAAGGAATATTTACTTTTAATTTTTTATTTTTAAGTTTAATTTTTATTTTTTATTTTTAGTTTTAGTTTTAATTTTTAATTACAATTTTCAGTTTTATTTTTTATTTTTTTTACTATTATTTTTTATTATTATTACAAATTAAAAACTGAAAATTGTAAATCAAAATTAAAATTAAAATTGAAACTAAAAATTAAAAATTAAATTAAACTTAAAAATTAAAAGTTAAAATTTTAAATTAAAAATTAAAAATAAATATAAAATTCAAATTAAGAATCAATAAAATATTCAATTTATATTTTGGACTATAAATAGTTCATTCTCACAAGAGAATCCAACTTTAAAAATCTCCACGAGTTTTTCAAAGACTCTAAAGTCCCCGTGTTTTTATCACCGTCATTAAAAAAGGATTTCAGATTCCGTGGGAATCGATTTTGGAGTTGCTGGTGGTCTTGCTTTTTGTCTTTAGATGGTAGAAATGGTGTTAAAATGTTTAAAACCGATTCTAAGAAGAAGGCAAATTTTGCGATGTGGTTATGACTTTTTTTATGAGCATTCTTCTCCTGAGCGTGACGTTTTCAAAATAGGGCAAATTTTTCGATGTGGTTATGACTTTTTTATGAGCATTCTTCTCCTGAGCGTGACGTTTTCAAAATAGGGATGATTGTTTCCGGAGATTTGCACATGCAGACTCCAAGACAAAAAGCGCAATTCATTCAAATTTTGTACAGCGCTGGCCGGAGGAAGAAACCCTGCAACACATCCTGTTCATGTGCAGAAGTACCAGCCCGATGACGTCGCAACTCAAGGTCATATGCAACGAGCTCAAAATCCCCAGCTCCATCAGCACAATCACCACAACGATGTTCCCGAAGAAGACCGAGTACCAAATCTACAAAGCCCTAATCAACGTCATCCGGGAGAAGAAAATCTACCTCTAGAGGCGATTACAGTGGTAATTGGCCCTACCCAAAAGAAAGGCCGAATGGGACCGACGACAACGTTGGACCCAGTGGCTCTACATTTTTGGATTGGATTGGATCGTATTGGAATTTTTACTAGATATACGTTAGGGCTTATCTGGTTAAAAAATATTCCAGAAGGAGGGTTGATTGGAGACATTTGTTCATTTCTAAAATTGCTCGGTACTGAAATAAGGACAGATGCAAAATGGAGCAAAAATCATAGCTTGGAAACGGTATTTCGTATTTGGATTGGGTTTTCTGCAGCAATGTTAACGGACGTCATACAGATAGGGATGATACTTGGTACTCTTCATTTAGGTGTCCTTTAATGATTTTTTTTGTGAAAAATATCCATTCTTGAATCATTCCCTGTTTTCTTGTTGTTTTCAATCCAACGGAGCTCACGTGGACTGAACCCCTTATATTCTCGCCGTTCCCCTTTGTTCCCCGAGCAGTTCTCACGGAATGGTGGGAATACGCCTTTTCGCTACCGTTCTCTCAGTCGCTAATCCTTCGGAATAGAGGTAAAGCTGTATCCAAACTGAAACAAAGAAGACTTCTCGTATGCTAGTAATATAATTTCTGACCGTCCTGTACTATGAGTGTTTTGTCTAGCACAGTTCCTTGGCCATGTAACAAAGAGCGTGCCCCGCCATACTTACCGTAGTTGCTACGCATTACGGCACGAATCCTGGCTTTTTGCCCTCAAGCCTGGAACGATTTTTCTATTTCCAGCAGAATCTCATGCCGCGGTCGAATCCGACCAATCACGTTACAGAGATGCATAGTTACCTACTACGCTCCCGAGCATGGTAAGTAAATAGTTACTATTAGCAAGCTATTAGTTACTGTTTCGAGAAAGTCGGAACGGTCAGCGTAATAACTTTTCACGAGGTTGGAATGTAACTAATAGTTACTATTGTTAATAGGCTTGGAACATGCTCAAAGTGGTTGTTTTTTGGATCACAAAACGTAAGTTGAGGGATACCTATGACATCGCAAAACTGTCCGTCTGTTCGTCTGTCCGTCTGTAAGCACGATAACTCTCGAAGGGAATGAGATTTTGATGAAACTTGGTGTGAGGATTCTTTGGGTCAAGGATAAGGTCAAGTTCGTAGACGGGTTCTGTAGCTCTAAATTTAGGATGGGGGAGGGGGTTTCAAATGAAGGGGCACACAAATAATTTTTAAAAGCTATTGAGATAGTTGATTTAGGGGTAAGGAGACATGCTGAATCCAAATATGAAAGTTTTTTTTTGTTACCGAACAAGTAGTTCACCCGGAATCCGGTGAAAACCGGACACAAAACTTGTCGACCAGTTTTCGGCTATAGCGGTCCTACCCCTTTCTTTTCAAACGATTATAGCTCTGCGCACGTGGCCGCCAATCATGTGATGATTCAGTGACGTAATCGAAGGTCGAAGGGGGTGAGGCGAAAGAGACATGGGGTGAATGTGTTTATTTTATAGCGAGTTTCGATAGGATACCTGCGGAAGAAACAGCGTCAAAGCTGCGCTGACTCAGGATTTGAGTCGTTGAGTTTGAGTCGTTACGGGCACGTTTACTCCTTCTTTCTGAGAATCAGTGGCGTGTTTTGGACTTGGTCATCTAAAGTATTAGTATGCGTGCCGATACTTTACCGCTGGGAGATAGGAGGTGGTACACGGGTATAGGCCGATCGTGAGAATTGTTCCGTACTTCTGCCCAATGTGTGGAGAGCGAGAAGTGTTTGCGACATCTAATGTGTGATTGTAGGAAATGTAGTAGGAATAAGTGAGGGGTTGCTCACTGGTGGGGGTATGGCACTCGTCCGGCTCTTGGAATTGGTGACCAGTAAGTAGCCACGTCACGCTGGATAGGAGGACTCACCACCTCCGCTAAAACTAATCGTGCCGTATAGGGCGGCCCGAACCTCATTGGGTGGGTGGAGCCCACCCCAGTGGTTAGTAAACCCCAGGCCTAGGGTCGGTTAGGCTAGCGACCCTCTACCTGAAAAAAAGCGCTACGCAAAGTGAAAAATCAGCCTCAGATACGGACTCCTTTTCAAGATCACGACCGCAGCACGTCAACGGTCATGTTGACGACGTCAGAAAGACCGATGGATTTAACCTTATTGACCAAAGGGGACTAAGAATAGACACTTGGAATGTTTTAACCCAGAACGCAGCAGCAGCGACCTTTTATCCAGAGAACTACGTAAGAACAAGATAGCTATTGCAGGGCTGACCGAGACCCGCCTGACCCACAGCGGTGAAGAACGAATAGGCGATAGCTAGTCATTGTTCTGGTCTGGTGGTAGCACAAGAAGGAACGGTGTCGGCCTTGCGCTCAATAGCCTTGCAAGAAAGTGCCTGTTGTCCCACGAAGCGATCGACGGTTCTAGTGTGTTATGCTTCGACGAACGATTCCGATGACGACGTCAAAACAGAATTCTATGCTGAGCTCTCCAGAACACTCACAAGCGTATCCCCCCCACGACATCACCGTCCTGCTTGGGGACTTCAACGCAACAGTAAGAGACGACACCGGCTTAAGGAGAGGCACCATAGGACCCGTTACGCCCGATCCCCTCAATGACAATGGCCTGCGCCTACTCGAGCTCTGGAGATCTCACGCCCTTGTTGTTGCAAACACGTACTTCCAGCGCAAAACCATCCACAAATATACATGGTACAGCAACGACGGCCGCACGAAAAATATGATCGACTATGTCATCATGACGAAGCGCTGGAGGTCATCGCTGAGGAATCCCAGAACGTACAGATCAGCCATTTCTGACCACAGACTTCTCTGCGCTGAAGTTCAGCTTCGCCTGATAGCCCAGCGGTCAGAGATGAGGCCAACAGTCATTGATGTATTTAAACTGAAGGAGTCGGACGCCAAGCGAAAGTATGCCGTCGAGATATCGAACCGATCTGAGCTGCTTCACACACTCACGAACAGCGAAGATGACTGGAAGTACTTCAAGTCTCAAACGAATGAAGCCGCAAAACTAGTTCTCGGCAAGAAGAGGCGGCCCAAAAAAGCTTGGATTTCAGAAGAAACTTGGGATGTCATAGAGCTGGGGCGGAAAGCTAGACTACATGATGACATGGCGTCTTACAGGAAGCTTAATGGTATCTGCAACAAACTCGTCCACCGAGACCGAGCGAAGTACGTCCAAAATAAAGCTGACGAAATCGAGGAAGCGGCAAGGAAGAAAGACATAGGCAGTCTGTTCAAGCATCTTCGAGTTCTCACAGAAAGCAAGGCTCCTACAGTGGGACCCGTCCTTTCAAGAGACGGGGCTCTTCTTTCGGATGAAAGCTCTTGCCTTGATCGCTGCACCTGAACAGCACTACTCACCCTGTAGCAGAAGACGAAAGACTCAGTCAGTCTCCCAGCCCAGCCATCGAAGTTGGTGATCTCCCTACTGAGCCATTTAACATCTGAGAAATCAGAAGCGCGATGCATAGGCTGAAGAACAATAAGGCCTCTGGTGTATGCGGCATAAATTCAGAGCTGCTGAAATATGCGGGCCCAGCCATGCTCATTCTTCTGCAGACTCTCTTTTCTGTTGTGTGGGAAACGGAGGTCATTCCGGAAGACTAGCGAAGAAGAATCATCACCCCCCCCCCCTATGAAAGAGAGGGGAAAAGGCAGGCGAAGTGACGGTGCCAATTACCGGGGAATAACCCTTCTCTCAGTACCTGGCAAACTCTTCTCTATAGTGCTTCTTGCTGGTTGCCGAATCTGCCGAATCCAGCGACCAGAGCAAACCGGTTTTTATGTCAGAGCGATCGACAACAGAGCAAATATTCACAGTCCGTCAAATAGTCGAGAAAACCAGAGAGTTTCAACAGAAAGCATTGGTCGCCTTTGTCGACTTCCGAGCTGCCTTCGATTCAATCGAGCGGGATGCCCTGTGGATCATCTTAAAGCCCATTGGCTTGCCAGATAAGTACTGCAGACTTCTCGAAGCCCTCCATCACGAGACAGAGAGCTGCGTCCAAGTCAACAGCCAATGAAGTCCATTCTTCCGAATTTCTACAGGGGCTCGGCAAGGTTGCGCCGTTGCACCCGAACTGTTCAACGTCATCATAGACCACCTCAAGGCTTGGATTTGGACTCAAATTTGGCGATCGCATCCTCTCGGACACTGACTTTGCCGACGACCTGGCCCTCATGGCGGTATCCATGGACCAACTGGTGGAAGCACTTCATATCCTTCAAGAAGAAGCTGCGAAAGTAGGACTACATGTCAACTGGGACAAAACCAAGATTTTGGTCGTAGATCCATCCTCTAACAACGCCAATCCTCCTGTGGCCCTGGACCAAACAACTACTGTCGACGTGGTTCAGCAGTTCACCTACTTGGGCTCTGTCATTGCTGCAGACGGCTCGCTTCTCCCTGAACTACAAGAAGAGTCAAGGCATCTGCTGCAATGGAGAGGTTATATCGTCACCTCTGGCAGAAACCAAGTATTAGTCGGAACACGAAGCTGCGAATCTTCAACGCCCTGGTCGGGTCTGTAATTCTCTATGGAACAGAGACCTGGCCGGCCACAATCACAGCTCTCAAGACCGTAGACGTGTTCCAGACGAAAAGCCTTAGGAGGATAGAAGGCCTGAGATGGTTCGACTTCGTGAGCAACGAGACGTTACTGCATACAACGCAGCAGACATTGTTCTCCATCCAAATTGCACAGCGCACCCTACGATGGTACGGTCACCTCCTCAGAATGCCATCACATCTACCTTCGAACATCTCGCTGGACTTCAACCCCGTAGAAGCCGGCTGGAAACGACCCCGTGGCAGACCGAAACGTCCATGGTCCGATAGTCTTTCCAAATACTTGAAGCTGGCAAACATTGATATCCGTGACGCACCAGTGCTAGCTGCTGATCGCACCAGTTGAAGGAGGCTGACATCACTCTCTACGCTGAGCGACGCCTGGCAGGAGACATAAGTCAAAGTAAGTCAAGCTCACTGAAAAGTGAAGGGTTGCTCCGTGGGTGTACTAATGTTGTTAGGGGAGGGGGTGGGGTCAGCCGGTCCCAGGTTCTCGTGAACCAATCCCAGGTGTACGCGAGGGGTTAGAAACTTAGGTGAGCCAAGCGAGGGGGTTGATTCACGATGTACCCAAGAGGGAACTGCTGGGGTACGCGAGGGCTACTCACTGAAAGAAGGATGAACTGGGCAAGTGTGGGGTAGCTCACTGAAAAAAAAAGGTTTACTTGTAAGGGAGGGGTTACTCACCGGAAAAAAGATGAACTGGATAAGTGAGGGGTTACTCAGTGGGTGTACTAAAGTTGCCCAAAAGCAAAAAACTTCAAAATGGTAACATTTTTGTTCTAGGCTACATATTCAAACGGTTGATGATGGATAAATAGCAAAAATGTTAAAGGGGTCTAGCGAAGACTTGGAAATGTACAAGATTTGATTGTCTGAATCAAGAAGTCAGATAACCATTAAAATTTTTGGGATCCCCTCGAAACCTTTGGTCTTGTTATAAGAGAGTATGCAAGATCCTTCTTGGCCACCAATACTCTTTCTACGAGTCCGTCTCAGAAAGTCGCCATTTTCTCACAATTTAGTTCGGGCAGGAATGCCTCTTTTCCCCTGACCTGACCATCGGTACTTGCTACCGGAGCTAGTGCCTGAGCAAGGACAGCCAATATTGCAACGCGTCATGGGACAAAGCGTGACGAGAAGCTAATCCTATAGCCAACCACCTGTTAATTTTTCCAGTGTTCTGAAGCCTTTTGTCGCCTCTTTTTCAAGAACTATGATAAGTGTCGCTATTCTAGAATCCTAATTTTTCATATAACCTACAACATAATTGAGTAACTGCAGCATAGAAGTAGGAAAGCCTGTCTTAAAGAATGGGGATAAGACATCTTAGCGGGGATAAACGAGACGTGCTCAAATAGCAGTGGAATTCCTGATTGGATTTAAAATTTGGACAGTGCTTGAACACAAAGAGTAGGATTTCCTTAAGAATCCCGAATCGGTATTCGAGAACCGACGGTCTGTTTTTATAATTCCGATTAACATTCCCTAACATCGTACACTACTTAATTTCCACCTTGGAACGTGATCTGACAAATTTTCGACTTCTGTATCTTCTCGCATCCAAGGGATACAAGATTTTAAGTGAGGATGGTCGCATTGCTCAGACGGTCTATTTGTTGAGACTTGTCTTGGTTTTCGTTTAGTTTTCAGAAACTGGGAATGCACGCAAATAACGGACGAAACAGTGTTTCGGCAAGGAACCATGACAGGTGATTCTGATTGCCAGTAACGATTACTAAGCAAATACAGTAATGAAAGAAATTACCGGTATATTTTTTTTTATCTGTTAGTTATGTAAGATGCTTAATTTTATAGGGATTTTAAACCGATAAGAAACAGCCTACCTGTAGAATAGAATTTATTCAAACAAACTGATTCATGACAGTGATTCACAGAATATCAGAACTGTTTTTCTCCGCTTAATAGAGGGATTAGTTTGGATCCAAGTTGAAATCTGTCACCGAATCCAAGAAAGAGACAAAATGTTTTTCAAGAGACAAAACGTTTAGTTTTAACAACAAAAACTAGCCTCGCCATGAAACATAAGCGATATATGAAGGAGGGTAATATTATTTTCTGTTTATGTTCTAGGATTCTAAAATAGTTGAATACTTTAAAACTAGGCTCCGCTTTTAACAAATCACCCATGACTTTTCCTTTTTCTATGCCTTTCAGACCCATTGAATTCTATAAGAAAAACGGAAAAATTTACATAACCTATTTTTCTGATGAACGAACTTATCGCGAAGAATCGTCGGGAGCACGGGCACCAGCGAAAATAGCGAAACATGGAAAAAGTAAACATCATTGCGCTGCTGCGCTTGTTCCACTACGCACAGCTCTAAATTCGCCCGGTAAATTTACACTGTGAGTCTCCCAACCTTAAGAATGGATGGATTAGTTATATTTCGTATAACTGGTGCGATGGGTTTTTTAAAGAGTTTTTTTTAGAAAGACAAATCGCATGCTGACGAGCATTCAGGACAGTGGCGCCACTTCAGTAAACCTCAGGGGGGGGGGGACCAACCATCTATTTTGGGCCCCCATCCAAGATTTCTTTTGCTCAAACTCAAAATTTAACTGCTGTTTAGGGTAAAATAAAAGCAGTTTTAAAATGTACCATAATGAGCATATACAAGAATCACGCATTGTTCAAAGACCCTTCACAAATAAAAATGTTCACTGGAGCATGCTGTGACCTGGAGTTTGAGGCCTACCCGTATGAAAGAATAAGCGACTTTAGACCCTTTGAGGCTTTCGGCCGAAACCCTATGAGATTTGTCGCGATCTTGAGAAGCTGATCTGGATTCATGAAATCTTTTGAGTTTGGATACGGGGCTAACAACTTAAAACATCCAACAAACACCAAATTATCTTGAAACTGAGCGCCGCAGGCAAAACAAAAAATTAGCCTGTTTTCTGCTAAAATACAAAGATTTTGATTCAAAACCAGATTACTAACTGTGCGGTGCAGTCTGAAATTTACGATTCGATAAATATCTTTATACTTCAGCATGTCACACAACAAGGAATAAAGACAAAAAACTTCGTATATTGGGCCCCTTTCAAATTCAGGGGGAGGGGCACCAAATGTCGCCACTGATTCAGAACCACCGGTTCAACAAACTAAAGCCGCGTTTCTTTTGATCTTGTACTGACTCTTGTCTCAGCCCCCTCTTCGTATAGACGTTTTGTTCGTCAGATCGGAAGAGGCCTCCCTGGTCGGAAACTACAACAGTGGCCAGATCAGGAGAAACCTCCAAGGTGGAAAAACTGCAACAGCGCTACTATAAACTACATCCTTGTAGTTGTGTTATCTCTTACGAAACTTGTGCCAGTGCACCAGAATTACTAAGTCTCTACAGAAGCTCTGATTTAAATTAGCCTATCAAACCAGAGTTGTCATCATGGACGGTGATCTGTAGGTTACTTCTATTCAGAGGAGTCGTTTCGCTGAAACCTAAGAGGGGGCAGTCGAGTCGAGTTTTGTTATCAAACCTATCCTTCTATTCCTGTTCTATTTGACCTGGAGGAATGGCAACTCGATCGGGTAGAAAGTCAGTTGTAAAGTTAGAAAGTTCTGTTATCATCAAGTCTGCCCCATTTTATGAGTAAACTTATTCGAGTTAATGGTCCGAAAACGATATTAAATAAGGAAGAGATTGAAACTAAGAAAAGATTGGAAAAAAATCAAAACATAAAAAAACGTCACTTAAGCTCAGCTCACGAAGAGTTCTTCTTCAATGCCGCTTTTTGGGATCCCAAACGTAATTGGAGGGATACCTATGACTTCCTAAAGTTGCCCGTCTGTCTGTCTGTCCGTCCGTGACTCGAAGGGAATGAGATATTGTAATGAAACTTAATGTGAGGATTCTTTCGGTGAAGTGACAGGTCGAGATCGAAGATGGGCAATGTAGCCCTACATTTAGGGGTTGGGGGGGGGGGGGGGGGGGGGGTAGGGCTTCAAATTAAGGGGCGAACAAAATATTTTGTTTACAGTTAATGAGATAGTCGATTTAGGGGTAAGAAGACATGCTTAACATGTTTATGAAAGTCATTTTCTCGCCAGACAAAAGGACTTGGAGATGTTTTTGGTTTGTCTTCACCTTCTAGATCTGTTTCGACAAAACGGCTGTCTTTATTAAAAAAAAAAGCTGGAATGTAAAAGCTGGCTCTTAGTCAAGAAACACGCAAGTGACCCAAGGGAAGAAGTAGAAACGTCACCTAAAACGAGTCCTCGAAACTGACTCAAGTCCTGCGTAAACTAATAAACAACGTGTGTTGTGGTCACAGCTTAGATACCTAGGTCCTTAAGTTGTAGTTGTCGTGATGTCCCTGGCTCTTGACTAGGGAGGCACGGTGAATCTTCATCGATACGAAGAGTTAGTATTGTCAATCAACCTTCATTTGTCGTAAATTTGTATACTTATCGTGTCTTTCGAATGGGTTGCCTCTATGGCAACTTCCAGACATCCGAAACCTGGGGCGTCCAACACCCATCCTTTTGTCTTTAGCTTCACCTTCAGATCCGTCTCGACGAAACTGGCTGTCTGGAATCCGGAAGAAAAATCTGGAAGCTTCGCCTTAATAGCTCTTCCGTAGTTTTATTTTACCTGCTATAAGCAAGGCGTGCTCAAATGGCCGCATAAGGATGGTAGTAGACAACATGATTGAACTCAAAACAAGTACATTGTCTAGATAACGCTCAATCGAGTTATGGGTGGTCTTACTGGTCTGTGGGAAGTGTTGTCCCTTTGTCTTTGTCGCGTATTAGGCCTACTACTTGCTAGGGTCTCAAAATCAGGTAAAATGGCACGATGCGCGTGCGATGCCGAATATTTGCTTTTGAACGCTATTGTCAGCCGATGCCATCTGTCAGCAAAGGTTGGCAGGTCAGACTTGACAAGGCCATCCTCGAATGAAACATAGCCTGGGCCAAACACGATCTTAGGAGCCCTTTTCTGGAATATATTTTCACCCAATATTTGAATTCTATTTAAGTTAAATGATGAGTACATAAGTACGATTGTGTCCTGTGACAATGGTAAATAAATGCTAGCATGTACAATACAAGCTATTAAAGGACCTCTCGCACTATTTACTCTTGAACTTACAGTATTTTAAAATATTTGAATGCTTTAAAACTAAGTCGTGCTTTCAACAAATAACCCGCGGTGTTGGCTGTTTTAAGCCTTTTCCGAGACCCGTTGACTTGTAGCGAAAACAGGGAAACAATCAACCGTTTTTCCTGACACCTTGATACACATCGAAGGTAGCGAAACACGGCAAGTGAGAAAATCAGCGTGGTTTTGTTAGATGTGTTAGAATGTACCGTACGAAATTGGGGTCTCCGGGTTTAGAAATATCTGGAGTGATTATGGAAGTAGGTTGCATTAGTAGTATAGGTAAGACAAGGCCTTTAAGGAAATAAAGTACATTGTTATGAATAAGCTTAGGGAGTAGGATACCCTGACAGATTATCGAAAACCGCAGGTTTTGCTCCTCAGAGTAGCGCTAACTGTTTTCATACACTATTTAATTTCTATTCCGGAACAAAATATGACACACTTTTAACTTCAGTATCTTCGGGCAAGCGGCAGTGTTTCCAAATGCAACAAATGTTCGAGATTCCAACTTAGAACTCAATGTGGAAAGGAAAGTGGGGATGGTCGTTTTCCCTGAAACAGAAACGGTGGTTACGGTACTGCTAAAGTTACAGAGCAAAATACGACCCCCCAATTGAGATTCGAACCATCTGGTCGTATCTGAACCCGTATCTAGTCCGACGACACTCCTGCTTTCAAGCCTCTAATTTCATCCTGTTCGAATTCCTTTTTTCTTGCTGTGTACTTTCGTTCCCCGCACTATTATATTTTCTGTGATAATAGTAGGCTACACTGTCAGAACTTTCACAACGGTTAACACAGGGATGCGCAGTTTTTAACAGACAGCACTACGGATGTTATCTGTTATGGTTTTAAAAATTGTATGTAATAAAAATTGCGCATAGTTTTGCTAAGAAGAGTCGAAAAACCGCTGAAAAAGCATTTGCTGACTTTTCCCACATCAAGATGACAAAAAGACGTCAGCAGATGTTTTTTCGGCGGTGTTTAGGCTCTTCTTTTATGCATATTTTTTGAAACTTTGCATCTTTGTGTTGTCTGTTATGAAACTTCTAACAGTGTAGTCATACAGTTGCCGCGAGTTGGCGAAAAATACTGGATTTTGGGACAAGAACGGCGACAAGGACAAGACCAGTTGTATTTATTCTGACCGAGTATAATTCGGGACACGTTACTCAAGCTCTTACTGTGTGTAGGTCGTCCCAGAGACGATGCAACCGTTCTTACCAGGAAAATCTCGTCCCGCTGACAATTTGGATAATTGACCTTTCGCACTGTTTCTGTTTATGACCCACAAAACTAGGCTCCGCTTTACGCAAATTAGGGGTACGAGCGGCAGTACGCGGACGGCAGATAAACACGGGCACTACCTTAACCAGTTCCTGCTAGCGCCCGGCCAAGAGTTAATCTCGGGCATTTGGTTTAAGCTACCTGATTTTTCTTCCTTGTGAAATAATTTTAAATATTGTGCCTCATATATTCTATTCTTCTTCTTCGTCCACTATTGCCATCTAAAAATCAGCAGCACAAACCACCAGAAGTGTCAAAACCGAAATGAAGCTGCCCGAGTTTAAGCGTGACTTCCCGTGATTATCTGAGCACAAAAAGGACCGCCCGTAAATATAGTTTTGGGCAGAATATGTGAAAATCAAGTGGAGCATTCTTGTCTGGCAACAGTGGTGTCAAGAAACGGCAAAAAGAAGCGTGATTTTCAAACGAATTTTTTAACACATAAACGAGGTCTGTGAGTTCAGTGGTTTAGTTTTTAAGGTGATTCAAAACTAAGTGAGGAGTTAACTGCCCGACTACCGCCGCTCGTACCTATAACAGCTTTGGCTGCTTTAAGCCTGTAGGCCCGTTGACTTTTAGCAGAGTGGGAAAAAGTTACATAACCGGCTTCTCACAAGCAAGTGTCGGGAGCAAGATAGGAATCGAAAATTCAAACACGACAAATGGGGAAATCCCCGAGTTGTCGTTAGGGGGTATCAAAATAAAATTCAGGGGTCTAGACTGGGTCTAGGCAAAAAAAAACTCCCCCCCCCCCCCTCCGGACATATCCCACTCCTTGTAAAAACCCGGTACCAATAACTCCCTGAAAAAGGGGCCCCCCTCCCCCGGAACGCAATGTATAGGAAGATAGAAAATCGTTCGTTTTTTAGCTTTCTTTTTTCGCCGGACAAGTAGTTCTGGAGTTCGGCCAAAACCAGGAAATTGGCAGAGGTGGCAGGAAGTTTTCGTCAAAACAGATATGACTTATAGGGGTAAACACACATGCTGAATCCATATCTGAACTTGGTTTTCTCAGATACTAGCTATTTGGCCTTAATCTGTTTCTGAATTTGACTGACTTTTTGACTTTTTCTGAGTTTCTGAAACTGGACAGACTCCTTGAACAATGTTCAAGGAGTCTGTCGATGACTGGATCTGACTAAGACAAGACCGAGTTGTCTGGATCAGATACTGAATTTTTGGGATCCCATCGAAACCTTTGGTCTTGTTAGAATAGGAGAAGTGAGTGAACTTATTTATAAAGTTTTTGTTGCCACGGCCCACGGCTTTTTTGGGTAATATATTCTATTCTCTCCTATAGTTCATGCAGACGCGGAGAATTTAATTTCAACAACAGCACGCATTTCAATGGCTAATGACACTTTTAGACCGCTATTGCGTATGACCACAAAAAGGTTTATTTTTCGAAAGTCGGTTACCGGAGTAGTTGCTAAAAATTTCAAACATAGAGGAACACGCATATACTAATCCCACAAATCCGAAATAAAAGTTCATTCGAAGAAAATTGTTTAAATGAATAGCGGAGCAACGAAGCAACGCATTTTCATCGCATGTTCGGATGTTTCGCCTCCTTGAGCGAACAGATGATGAGCAACTAGATTGCCGTATCTGAGCCCTTTTTGATTAGCTTTGGTTATTTGGAAAGCATGTTCATGGGCTACAAGGTTAACTCTGTTTCTACTACGGATCGTCTAAATTTTCAGCTAATTTTTCCGATCTCTATCACCCTAACCATCTACGCCAGCAAATTACTTTTGTACAAAAAAGAGTCTTCCCAGAAATCAATGCCCTCCCATTTGACGGTACAGCAGGTAGAGAGTTGATATTTTGTGTTTATTTTGTTTTCCTGCCATGGCCCCACTGTCATTTTGAAAACAAATTCATTCATAGTCTATGCAGCTTTGAGCGTAGCTCCCGTCATTTAGTACCCTAACATGCTTACCAACGGTACAGAGTATCTCACAGACTGCAGATGTTTCACCTTTTCGGGATCCCAAAACGTAAGTGGAGGGGTACCTATGACATCGCAAAGTTGTCCGTCTGTCAACACGATAACTCTTGAACGGAAAGAGATATTTTGATGAAACTTGGTGTGAGGATTCTTCGAAGCAAGGGTAAGTTCAAGTTCGTTGATGGGCTCTGTAGCCCTACACTTAGGGGTGGGGGTTCAAATTCAGGGACAAACAAAATATTTTCATGCAGCTAATGTGATAGTCGATTTTGGGGTAAGAAGACATGCTGAACACGAATATGCAAAACATTTTCTCGTCCGACAAGTAGTTCGTCCGGAATCCGGCCCAAATCTGAAATTTTTTTGAAAGTAAAAGTTTTATCTGAAGTTGATTAGATGACAGATTTAGGGGCAAGAAGAGGCGCTGAGTCTGTATAGACAATCGTTTTCTAACCGGACATATAATTCGTCCGGAATCTGGTTGTAACCGGATTTTTTTTTATAAGTTAAAATCTTTTATTTGAAACTAATAAGATGTTCTTTAGAGGGACAAGGAGATACGCTGAATTCGATTCTGAATTTTCTTTTTTGCTGGACACGTATAGTTCGCTCGGAATTAGGCCGAAACTGGAACTTTGGCAGAAGCAAAACAGGAAGTTTCGGTCAGTATCGTCAAAATAGATACGGCTTATAGAGGTATATCTGAACTTGGTTTTCTCTGATGGTTAGCCTGGCGAAGACTGGATCTCGCGAAGGCAAGACCCAGTTGTCTGGATCCAATATTAGATTTTTGGGATCCCATCGAAACCTTAGGTCTTGTTTTTCTTGAAGGCCTTTACTTGTTGAATAAACGTCATAGTAGAATGTGTGTTGTGGGGACGGCCGTAGACATTCTGAGCGTCACTATATTAGAGCTGACGGTGGAAAATCGACGAATCGCTAAGCATAATCCAAATAATTTAGTGTATTCAATTAAATGATAGAGAGTTCGTGAAACTTTTTAACCAAGCGTGACAGATTTTAAGTGTACTGACATTTTACAAATATATTGTAATGTCTCTGTTTTTTGCAAATAATCGCAAGTTTGGTTTATAACCACGAAAGTCGATTTTTACAATAAACTTTCTATCGATCTATCAAAACATATGTTGGCCTTTCATTAAAACTCTAACTGCTCGTGGGCACTAACAAGAAAACGAAAAATTATTGGCATGACGAATTATTACCTTAATGCAATGCATTTCTGCAAGAGGAGCACAATTAAAATCTTACCAATTTGAGTGGCAGAGTCTTCCGTTGCAATCGAAGCTATCAACATAGGCCATATCTTCGTCAGAAAGAGTAAAGTCGAAAATATCAATGTTTTCAGCCAGACGGTGTTTGTGGACGGATTTGGGGATGGCGATAACGCCTCTTTGAACCTAGAATAAAACATAGCTCAAACCATCTGGCTTGATAGTTTCCGTACTAAATGCCTCCAATAACGACTGACAAACGCAGCGTACTTCCAGAGGCACAGCTGCTTCCATCTGTCATTCCAGACCAGAGCTATCACTGTCAGAAGCTTCATAACAGATAAAACGAGGATGCGCGGGTTTCAACAGATAACGCGTAACAGATAACACTTCGGATGTTATCTGTTGTGTTTGAAAACGTTATGCATGAAATGTTATGCATAACAAGCTTTGTTAGGAAGAGCCAAAAAAGCATCTACTGACTTTAGTCCTTATCGTCATGGGGTCGGAAAACTCAGCAGATACCTTTTGGAGGTTTTTCGGTTCTTCCTGATGGTAGAGCTTATTATGCACAACATTTTGAAACACAACAGATAACATCCGAAATGTTATCTTTTACGCATTATCTGTTGAAACCGCGCATCCCCGTGTTATCTCTTATGAAACTTTTGACAGTATAGGCAACTCAAGAAACAAGACCAAAGGTGTCGATGGGATCCCAAAAACCTAATATTTGATTCAGACAATAGGGTCTTGTCTTCGCCATTCAGTCTTCGCCAGGCTGGTCGTCAGAGAAAACCAAGTTGAGATCCTACCCCTATAAGGCATATCTATTTTGACGATACTGACCGAGACTTCCTGCTTTACTGCGCCAAGTTTCCGGTTTGGCCCGAATTCCGAGAAAACTACTAGTCCAGCAAAAAAAGAAAATTCAGAAACAATAAAGAACATCTAATCAACTTTGAATAAAAGTTTGACTTAACAAAAATCCAGTTACAACCGGATTCCGGACTAATTATATATCCGGGTAAAAAATGATTGTCATACACAGACTCAGCCTCTCTTCTTTCCCCTTAATCTGTCATCTAGTCAAACTTTTGCTTTTAACAAATTTTCTGGATTTGGCCGGATTCGGGGCGAACTAGTTGTCCGGCATGTCTTTTTACCCCCAAATCGACCATTTAATCAACTTCAAACGAAACTTTTACTTTTAACCAACTTTCCGGTTTTCGCCGGATTCCGGACAACTGACCTTGCGGGACCGAAGTAACCTTGCTTACCGGTCCTCCATTGCCTATAGTTAGGAGGAACTACATCACCATGCTCTCCTTGAATATGCGTGTCCTGTTTCGCATTATGCTCTGACAAAACATGATACAGATTCCACTGAAAGTGTTCAGAAACGTACTGTTAGAATTATATACAGAGGACCTAAAATATCTTACTGTTTTCTTCTACAGCTTTTTAAACTTGAGACCCTCGCATCATCGACGGAACAGGCTATGCACAGAGTTTGGTATGAAATCCCTACAGAATCTCTCCTTCCGCTCCCTCCTGCCACCTCTCTTCCAACCTCAACGTTTGCGTCCACAAAGAGAATATGCTGAGCGAGAGGAACCCCGTTCCTACCGCACGGAGCGGTACCACACGACTTTTTCAACAACGAGTTTTAGTCTGTCTTGTGTGCCTTCTACCTTCATGATTTTGTGTTAGACCATTTTCAGTCTGAAATATTTATTCTGTTGTTTTGACTGACATTACTGTTTTAATATCATGTATCTTGGCTTAGACAACACGCCATTTGGCCCCAGCCATGACTTGTGTTGATGCTTTGGAATAAACTGAACTGAATTGAATGTTCGGTCCGTTCGACACGTTGACCCAGCAATTATATGCAGAAAGAAACTTAGAAATAAAACTTGAGAGGCGAGAAAAGACCTGTCGAGTACTGTATAAGAACTCCTTCCGGTTATTTTTGTTTGTAAAAGTAGAAAATTTCAATTCTTATACCTAGGGTATATGAACGATAAATTTAACGGTAATTGGTCCGAATTCAATAATAATTCATTTTATTTTTCAGGTAGCCTGTGTTTGTTGGTGAAGGGCTTCTTCTCACTTCGCCACCCGCAGTTTTCCGTCTTTTCCCTTCATTCACGAATTCTGCGGCGTCCACAAGTCGTCTACTGATGGTCCTGTCTGGACCGCAAATACGTCTCTGACTGTGTGGCAGGGTTGAGGAAAGTATTCTAGTCTGGATTCCACCCAACATGTCTGAGGCTTGTGTGTCTTTTTCGGTGGAGGCTTAGTGCTTTCCGCCTACCATTCCTTAGTTTTATTTGTTTCTGTATTCAGTTGTTTTAATGTAGCGGCCTCTGCTGGCTATTTTTTAAACACATAAATACTCCTTAGGCCCAAGCTGACTCGGAAATAAATATTCCTAAAATGGATTATAAAGGAAATAGCTACGATGCTTCACAGCGATTTTCGGCCCTCCTTGGCAAGGGTCCTCGTAAAGTTGTAGAACATCAGCGACAATATTGGGGTACGGAAGAAACAAAGGGGTCCCGTTAGTACTGCAACACGTCAGTTGACATAAACGTCAGTTCGCCACAGAACTCCGTCAGTACGCCAACATTTTTCTTGGCACCAGATTTTTCAAGCAGATTGCTAGTTTCCCTCCTATCCATTGTATGAAAATAAAGTAAAACCAAGAACAAATAATCTGACAGACCTCCTTCTCCCTTTCTCCGTATATCTGACTATGCGCAGTCAAATATTTCCCAATACCTTGTCCGCTACGAACGAGCGGAGGTTAATAGTTTCGTGCCACATCGCGTTCGTTACCTCTACAAATAGCCATATTGCTGTGAAATCACCGGGAGGAAAAGTAGTAGTCAAGCTAATTGGTTGTATGGACACGCTCCAAAGCGGGTCAGCGCGCGGAGTATGCCTCCTTCCGCCTCCTGTACTCTTTTCTTCTACGATAAGCAACGGCGAAGACAGAAGATGAGTAAACGGGTATCGGGTATCAATTTTGTCGGGGTATTCATAGTCGCTGCCCGGGATGGGACTAAAGATAGAAATTCTATCAGATCACTTGTTCTTGGTAAAACGTATCTAAATCCTTACCTGGTAGCGTAGAAGAATCTGAGCGACTGACTTTCCATACTTCTTCGCCAACTCGACCAGCTTGGTGTCGGCCATGAGGTTTGGATCATCTGGTTTGGCCCAAGGCCTGTCGGGGGACCCCAGTGGGCTGTAGGCTGTGAGGGTGATATCATGTGCTTTGCAAAATTCGAACAGTTTCTTCTGGTTCAGGTACGGATGACACTCAACCTACAAGCAACCAAGAAATAAAATCTGACCGACAGTGGAGTGAGGGCGTGGCTTCCATTCAATTTGGGAGACAGCGAGCCAAGTAGGGCGGCTGGTAGATCGATATCCGTTTTTCGGACATGAGTTTTTTTGTTTTGTTTTTTCATTTTGGAAGAATGGTAGACCATCAGGTCTATTTTCTACGTTAGACTTTTCTTGCTTTGGTTGGTTTTCCTACTTTTTAGCCACAGCGTTCAAATACTGTGCGTCCAAACGCCCCGTCGGAGAGCAGGAAGCCTTGACAGATTTGATGGATTAGATCTGGATAGATTTGGCTGGATTCTTGTGCAATTCCATTATGTATTATAATCTCTTAATTACATAAGATAAGGAACTATTGGTCAGTCGAGGAACTTAGACTGATAAGGAACATCTCCGATCACGTTTCTTCAAACAAAAGTAATTCAAGACCGTGATTGTTAGAAACTTGTAGAATCATCTACACGAAAAAATTCTTTCAAACAAAAATGATGCATGCAACAGAGTGATTTGTTTTCAAACTGCAAGTCATTGACAAGGTGGCAGAAATTTAGGGATAAGACAAAAACAGTGATAACTGCTATAGCTCAATAAAACAAGAGCTACGAGCTCATATGGCACTTGTACGAGTAGGCTGTACAAGAAAGTAGATGAGAACGTCACAAAATACTCCCGCCATCCAAAAATGCGGTTCGGAAATAGAAATAGGATATTTAGTTTCACTCGTTTCTGAGCAGTTTCGGCATCGTCTCGATTGTCTGTAGCAAATGCACATGACTTTTCAAACTTTCATCCCAATAAATCCATTTGTTTGATCCCTAGACGTGCTACACGATTTCCGATACTCACTCTATCTCCACCTACCGTGGCCACTGGTTCGGAATAAAAAAAAATCGACCACCTAAAGCATCTTCGTTTATACCATCTATCAAGTTTCACTCGAATCTGAGCATTTTTGGAAAGTTCCGGTACCCCCCCCCCCCCCCCCTCCCACCAACGTTGTCGGAGCCGGTTCGGGCCCAATCTCTTAATTCCCTGTTCCTGTCCATCAAGTTTGACTGAAATTGGAGCATAGCCTATCTGCAAGTTTCCAGTCCCCCCCCCCCCCCCCCTACCTTGGCGGAATCCGGCCCGGACGCCAAATAACAAATCTAGGCCGCATAAACTCGGCACTGTCGAATTGCATCTCATTCGGTCCATCCGTTTGGTTTTTGTGCATGTCGAAAGTCCCCCCACCCCCAATTCCCCTAATCGTGGTCGCATATGGTTCGAACGCATGTTTTACATGTCGAGGCCATCGATTCGTATCACCCATGAAGTTTCACTCGAATCAGACCACTTGTTCGCAATTTACAGAAGTCATTTTCCGGGGGTATGTTGTGTCAGGTTCTTAAGTCAAGATAATTCGGGTCGCTAATATGCCTGCAAAGTTTCGTTGTCGTTTTACATCTGGAACTATTCTAACTCACGACTACCGGAATTCCAGGAAACCCCCTCCAACTCCCCCCACAGAGCCCCGAAACCATCTGGCTCCGTCAATTTCATCTAGGCCTAATGCTTGTTCCATCCATTAAGTTTCGTCCCAATCCCTCTGCTTTTAGAGTTTCTTGAGTTTTCCATCCCCCCCCCATCCCCACAGGTATCGGACCCGACCCGGACGTGACACTGAACGTCCGAGGCGATAGCTCACCAGACAAGTTTCATTCAAATCCGATCACCCGTTCAAAAGTTATGCACGCCACTAGATTCCGGACTCCCCATCCACCCACTCCCCCCACGATGGTCGGGTCGGGGAAACGGCTGTTCTCAAGTCAATCTGTTCGGATCCCTGACATACCTGCCACGTTTCATCGCCCTAGGACATCAGGAAGTATGCCGAACTCGCGGGATCGCTAGAAATCCGGACCCCCACCCCAACTCCCCCACAGTGCCCTGATCCGGTCCGGTTATGTCAATGACGTGTCTAGGACCTGTGCTTGTTTTTCCCACCAAGTTTCATCCCGATCCCTCCACTTTAAGCGTTTCTCAAAATTTCCGGTTCCCTCCTCCAACTCCCCCCAGTGTCATCGGATCCTGCCCGGATTTAAAGTGAGATGTCTGAGACACGAGGTCATCCCAAATATCAATTTTCATCAAGATCCGATCACCCGTTCGCAAGCTAAAAATACTTCAAATTTTGGCTTCACCCTCCCTCCACCCCCCACCCCCAGATAGTCGAATCGGGGAATTGATGATTTCCTATTTAATCTGGTCGGGTCCCAGACATCCCTGTCAATTTCCATCGTCCCAGCACATCAGAAAGCACGGAACTCGCGGGATCACTACAAATTCGGACTTCTCCCCCCCCCCCCAGCTCCCCCAAAGTGAGCGGATCCGTTCCGGTAATATCAGTTACGTATCTAGGACTTTTGCTTGTACTTTCCACCAAGTTTCATCCGGATCCCTCCACTCTAAGTGTTTTCCAAGATTTCCGGTTTCCCCCTCCAACTCCCCCCAGTGTCACCGGATCCGGTCTGGATTTAAAATGGAGGGTCTGAGACACGAAGTCCTTCCATATATCAAGTTTCATTAAGATCTGATCACCCGTTCGTAAGCTAAAAATATCTCATTTTTCCTATTTTTTCCGGATTCCCCCTCCCTCCACTCCCCTCCAGATGGTCGGATCGAGGAAGCGACAATTTCTAATTTAATCTAGTCCAGTTCCTGATATACCTGCCAAGTTTCATCGTCCTAGCTTATCTGGAAGTGCCCGAACTAGCAAAACCGGGACCGACAGACCGACTGACGGACAGAAATTACAATCGCTATATGGCACTTGAGTAAGCTCAAGTGCCATAAAAAAAGCCCATGAGCTGGGCAGAGGGATAAGAGCCAAACTATGTCAGTCAAGCCAAACAAGAGCTAATCTCAGCAAGCATACGAAACTAGTTTTGTAACGAAGGTTATGCAACATATTTTCCAACTTCGGGTGCCCAGATTCCCCTCATAGGGTAAACACCCAGCGCTAGCATGTACTACTTCCTGCTATTTTTAAAAGGTCAGGGCATCTTAGTGTACACCCAGTAATAACTTTCCCTCGAGTTTCCTCAAGTGTCTTACGTTTTAAATAGTCTTTTCCCAATAACCGCAGAAACAGATTTCGTGGATTAAATGCTTGCTGACGTGACGATCCATGCCCGAAATCCAAGTAAGTCGTCTATCATGATTCAAACCGCACTAAGGCCATGCTAAAGCTTACTGGAACCGTAGGTGTTGGCAAAGTTTAAGTTGTAAGCACTAGGTGTCCGATTGCCTGATAATTATACATATTAGAGAGGAAAAAAGAATATAAATGATGAAATAATATAAATGTAATGCTAATAGACTTTCAGGGCCTCTTACTTCATAAAAACAAAAACAAGTTCATGCAGATAAAAGTTTTGTTACTAAATCAAAGCTCTCTACGGAATATTGAGAAAGAAAACATGCCGTCCAAATGCATCCTACTCATAGCTCTTTTGAAATCGCTGAGCGTCTCCGCACCGGCTACATTGTCTGGCAGGGAGTTCTACGAGACGCCTACTCTGATCCCCCATGCCCTAAAGCCGACATCTTTATCCAAGCTTGAATGACCAATTCTGAAGTCATGCACCCTTATCGATTATGTCCTTTGAGCTTTTCAGAAACGTGTTATGTCGAGCTTGTTCCACACTTCTAACAATAGTAACTATAGGTTACAATTTTCGTTCCAACCTCGTAAAAAGTTGACCGCTGACCGTTCCAACCTTCTCGAAATAGTAACTAGTAGTATCTATAAGCTTACCACGATCGGGAGCATGGTAGGCGTGGTAACTACGCATCTCTGTAAAGTGATTGTATGGTACTGATAACCATATCGAAGATTATTTATGTTGTTTATGCATACGACGCAAGTTGTTCTGATTCACCTTCAAGAGGTAGTCATCGCTCAACCAGTAAATTCTTTCCTCTGCGAAGGTATTGTTAAGGTCGTGTTGTGTTTAGTTGTCACGGTCGATTGCGCCACGCTACCCAAAGGGCAACGAGTGACGACTAAAAGCAACTCCACTGTACCTTCTACAAACAGTAGCTGGTATAGCCGTACAAAGAAGACCATTATTAAACACATTTATACATATCTAACTATGTCTACATCACCATAATTGGTCAAATTCTCCCGTGGCATGATTTCGTCAGAATCAGAATTCGTCAAGTCATGCGTAGCAACTACGGTAAGCGTGGAACGCGCTCGTCGTTAGAGGTGAGATACGCATACGCTAAGAATCCCATTTTACTCACTGATGCTGGAGCCTCTGAAACGTCCGCTACCCATCCGGACATCCCTTAAAGGACAACTCGCACTGCATAGTGTTACTGCCCAGATGTTCCGTGATAGTTGACTCACCTATCCTTACAGAAAACTACACACGGCTTCGGCTGTATTTAGCCTCTTTCCGTGGCCCTAGCCTTTCACGACGTTCTTGGCAAAATGTGCAAAACCAGTTTTCCGACGGACGGAGAATTTTTGCTAATAAAGGAGATAGGATACACTTATGAAATGAAGAACCTCGGGAACGAGAATGGATGGAAATCCTACTGAACTAGAATGAATTACTATCACAAGTAAATAAGTAATATATTTATAACCCGCCATTTCGAAAAAGCGGAGTGAATTAAAGAAGATAAATAAAACACATACAGAATTAAGCTTATAGTTCTGCATCGTTACTTATAGCTCTTGCCGAAGATTTTGAGTCAGAACAAAACATAATCAGAGCATAAGAAGTAACCCCTAAGGCATCTCAACCTAACAGAAGGCTGACACCATCAGACAGAAATAATTAAAGCCAGTATTATCAGTAAGGAACCATTATTCCCATTACAAATTAAAAATGAGTATATCTGTAATAAAGAAAGCTATATGGGCAACTCGACATTTCCTGTCAAAAGCCGCTATGGTAGCGAACTACACTTGGTTAGGCTAATTTCTGGCTCAGACTGCGGTTTTCCCAAGAGGTTACAAGTTACAAACTAGTGCCTGTCAGAGGACGAACTTCAAGGTTCATGAACTCGTGTGTGCCCTTTTTTACACAGGTTTTTAACGAAGTGAATAATTAGTGTATTATATTTATTTTATTACTGTATGACCAGCGTAATTTAGCATCTTCTAACGAAGAAAGCTATTGTCAATAAACGATTTGATTGATTGATTGATTACTGACCTGATTGTTCACCGGTTTGATGGTTGCAACGTCAAGAATCCTCTTGATCTGCTCTGAGCTGAAGTTGGAAACACCGATCGACTTGACAAGTCCATTTTCAACCAGCTTTTCCATTGCCTTCCACGTATCGACGAAATCGACATCAGAGTACACCGTTTTGCCATTGTCTCCTTTTGGGAACAACTCACCTGTCTCCTAAAAAAAGAAATCACGGTTGCAAAAGCGCCAAAAATGATTAGAAAAAAAATATGAAAAAATATGATAAAAAACACGATTACAAAACCCCAATTGGGCCATAGCGGAACTTATCGACACCACAAAAACCCATAATCAATACATTTATGATCAACCAAATTAAGAGAAAACACCTCTTGGCCAGGGTCCTCTTCAGGCTCAAGCCGACAGATTTGGAAAGTGAACTTGTCCTCAATGAGGGCAGAAATATCAATTCAGCTGACATACGATCAGCGCTGTCGACTAAACATTTTTGTAGTTAATGAAGCATCCGAGACCTTCTCCGCATTTTGTCATTTTTGATACTCGATTATTCAGTTTCCAAGAAAAGAAAAACAACATTTCCAAGAAAAGTTGAACCCCCCAATCAATCCTGACCCTGCTGTTCTTAGGAACTTAACCATCTCCCCATCGGAAGCAAGCCCACCACCACTCAGAAGCGAAGTCGAAGCTGCCTTGAAGTCACTCAAATCAAATAAGTCGCCTGGACCAGATGGATTGCAAGCAGAACTCCTGAAAATCGACTCAGAAGTCGTAACAGACCTCTACCACAGAATCGCCACAGCTGCCTGGCACAAGGAATATTTCCCGAAAACATGGTGTTCCGCTACCATAGTTCCACTACATAAAAAAGGGTCCAAAGCCGAATGTGACAATTACCGTCCAATCAGCCTGACAAGCCAACCTGCCAAAGTGTTGACTAAGATACTACTGGACAGAATAAAAGCATTAACCAGCCACATCATCCCTGAGTATCAGGCAGGTTTCCGAGCTAACCGCTCAACGATAGACCAGATCTTTGTCATCCGTCAAGTAATGGAAAAATACCTTGAATATGGTTTGGACCTATATCAACTCTTCATCGACTTCAAGCAAGCTTTCGACTTAATTTGGAGAGAAGGCCTCTGGCATATATTACTGCACTACGGCGTCCCGTCAAACATCGTCTCACTCATTCGTAACATGTACGATCAATTCAGAAGCCAAGTACAAACAGTTGAGGGAACGACCGAAGGATTCCAAACTTCTGCTGGTGTTTTGCAAGGATGCATCCTCTCACCCCACATGTTTAATCTCTTCCTCCACTGTGTCATGTCGCATGTTGAAGCAACTAATGGGGCAATGATAGGAGGGATTGTAATCGACAAGCTGGCATACGCAGACGACATCGACAAGCTCGCCGGATCCGTTGATGAACTGCAAACCGAAGCAGATAACCTGGAACTAGTTACCCGAACCTTCGGAATGAAAATCAACGAGGAGAAAACGAAAGCCATGCGTGTGTCAAGATTAACGAATCCACCCCCACCAAAAATTAAGCTTAATGGAGCGGAAATAGAATGGGTAGACAGCTTCACATATCTGGGGAGCCAGATCACGAGCGATAACAATCAGTCAGTGGACATCAAAAGACGACTCGCTCTTGGTAGCGCCGGCTTCAAAGCTCTAATGCCAATATGGAAGCAAAAACGAATCTCCCTGAAGCTAAAACTTAAACTATTCTGCTCCGTCATCATTCCTATAGCAATGTACGGCTGTGAAACGTGGACAGTCAGAGTAGATGATTCCAGACGACTCGCCGCATTTGAGACAAAGCTGCTGCGTCGAATCGCCGGCATAACACACGTAGATCGAGTCTCAAATGCTGACCTACTCGAAAGACTCCAGTACAAGACTACCATCCTGGAAAGAGTCCGCCTCCAACAGCTCAGATGGCTCGGCCACGTCCAGCGCATGGCCAACGACCAACTGCCGAAGATTGCTTTCGAAGGTCACATCCACGGTTCTCGCCCTCGAGGTCGCCCTCCGAAGCGCTGGAAGGAAAATTTCTCCGAGTACAACCTCCCTAGTCTTCTCAGATTGTCACACAGCAGTCAGATTGTCATTCAACTAAAATAAATTGAATTGAATTGAATTGAATTGGAGCAGTATAGGCGGCGTATACATTCGCTCGCAAGGAGAGAGGCCCCGAGACGGCCACTAAGGCCGGATGGGACTTAAGTCAAGTAAGTCAAAATTATTCAGTTTCGAGACTACTATCCATTTCGCCAATTCTGAAAACTAAAGGCGAAGCAAGCAGGCGCGTCACGTCGGTTTTTCAGAGGAGAACAGTCGATTATTCTGAAAAACAGTGGCCTGTATCTTTCTTAACAAGACCAAAGGTTTCGATGGGATCCCAAAAATTCAATATTTGATCCAGACAACTGGGTCTTGTCTTAGCCAGATCCAGTCTTCGCCAGACTCCTTGAACATTTTTACAATTAAAATTCAGAAACAGATTAAGGCCAAATAGCTAATCACCTGAGAAAACCAAGTTCAGATTTGGATTCAGCATGTGTGTATCTATAAGTCATATCTGTTTTGACGAAAACTTCCTGCCACTTCTGCCAATTTCCCGGTTCCGGCCGAACTCCAGAACTACTTGTCCGGCGAAAAAAGAAAGCTCAAAGACGAAATCAGGGTATCTTCTTTCCCCAGTAATGAACATCTAATCAACTTCAAATAGAAATTTAACTTATAACAAATTTTCCGATTCCAGCCGGATTCCGGTCGAACTATATGTCCGGGTAAAATATGATTGTCATACAGGGACTCAGCATCTCTTCTTACCCCTAAATCGCTTATCTAATCAACTAGAAATAAAACTTTGACTTCCAACAGATTTCCGGTTTTGGCCGGATTCCGGATGAACTACATGTCCGGGTAGAAAATTGTTTTCACATAAGTGTTCAGCATGTCTTCTTGCCCTAAATCGAACATCTAATCAACTCCAAATAAAACTTTTAATTTTGACAAACTTTCCGGTTTGGGCCGGATTCCGGTCGAAATACTTGTCCGTCGAGAAAATAGTTTTCACCATCGTCTTCAGCATGTCTTCCTACCTCTAAATCGAACAGCTAATCAACTTCAAATAAAACTTTTACTTTCAACAAACTTTCCGGTTTGGGCCGGATTCCGGGCGAAATACTTGTCCGTCGAGAAAATAGTTTTCACCATCGTCTTCAGCATGTCTTCCTACCCCTAAATCGAACATCTAATCAATTTCAAATAAAACTTTTACTTTCAACAAACTTTCCGGTTTGGGCCGGATTCCGGGCGAAATACTTGCCCGTCGAGAAAATAATTTTCACCATCGTCTTCAGCATGTCTTCCTACCCCTAAATCGAACATCTAATCAACTTTAAATAAAACTTTTACTTTCAACAAGCTTTCCGGTTTTGGCCGGATTCCGGGCTAACTACTTGTCCGATGACAAAATAGTTTTCACCATCGTGTTCAGCATGTCTTCTTACCCCATAATCGACTATCACATTAGCTGTTTCAAAATATTTTGTTTGTCCCTTAATTTGAATCCCCTCCCCCACCCCTAAATGTAGAGCTACAAAGCCCATCTACGAACTTGACTGGTCCGACGACCCAACGAACCCTCACACCAAGTTTCATCAAAATATCTCATTCCCTTCGAGAGTTATCGTGCTTACAGACGGACGGACGGACGGACAACTTTTGCGATGTCATAGGTATCCCTCCACTTACGTTTTGGGATCCCAAAAAGCAGCCGATATTTCTCAAAACACATTGTTTCAGGGGCGTTTTCCCTGAAAAAAGGTAAAAAACCAATACCTTGCACCTCCTCTGTTGCCACACTCACATCCCCCCTCCCCCCCCCCCCCGTGAAAAACTATCTCAAAATAGTAGTAAGAAGTTGTACGAAAAAGTAGCATGCAGTACCCACTGACGCCACTATATGCTACTACAGCAAGACTGGATGCTACTGGAGCAAGGCGGGACGCTACTGAATACTACTGCATATAAATGAATGCAACTTTTTCGTAGGACTACCATACAACTACACAAGCTACACATATTTCATCTGGCCGTCACTTCGCCTGCGAAAATATGGCACTGTGCTGGCTTTTTCCGGAAGCTCGCCCATACATCTTCATGAGTCCCATAGCAGAACAGTCTGTATTTCTCATGCCCGTTTTTCAATTTATTTACTTGCACAATTCTCGACGGCCAAAGCGGGCATCCAACAAAGTTCGCCAGGACCAAATCCCCAGCTTTGAACTGATCCATCGTAAACCTTTGTTTCAATAACTGACGGCCAATTAGTATGTAAATTTACTTATCTGGAACTGGGGCAGGCCCACGTGAGCAGCGGCAATAACCTTTTTGACAGTGGCCCAGTGGAGCGTGAGGCCTCCTAATTTGGTTTTTCACTGTACTCTGACATCCCAATCAGCATGCAAACAAACAAAATCCAAATCTCAAGAGACAGGCATCAAACAATAATCAGAGTTCTCTTTCACAGCCACTATAGAGTATGACTGCTGAATGAATTGTTGCCCCAATGTCAGGGTGTTTAACGAAAAAAAAACAATACTATATGTCAACTGACGGGTTGAGCGAACTGTTATTTTTTCTTTAAAGGATCCCTCGCACTATTTACTATTCAACTTACAGTATTTCAAAATACTTGAATACTTAAAACTAGGCTGTGCTTTCAACAAATAACCCAGGGCTTTGGCTGTTTTAAGCCTTTTCCGAGACCTGTTGACATATAGCGAAAACAGAACAGAGAAACACACGACAAAACACGGCAAGTGAAAAAATAAGCGTAGTGTAGTGAGGAGAACCTAAACGCTCTCTAAGATCACCCCGATCTTCCCCTCGACTCTCGAATAGAACCCAATTCCCTGAAAGTCCCTTGAATCATTATCCGATCCAAAGGATTCTCACCAAGCGCCTTTTTATCGCAAGCAATCTTTTCTGACGCTGATTACGGCATTACTCGCCAAGCGTCAGTATTTGCGGTCTCGCTCGGGATATATAAAGACGAATATTCATCTATTAATTAAGTCAGTCCTCAGACGTAAGTCAGTGGACCAGGACCAGTGAACCAGTGTATGCACTACATGTATTGAGTAAGTTGAAACCATTATTAAAGCTATATTCACACTATAGTTTGTTTGACTCTATAACGCCCTAGGAGATAGACCCCACGAGCCTCCCTCACGCTACCGATTATACAGTATAGGACCGAGTCCGAAAGTCCATCTTCGTTCACCCCCCGTATTACAGTGGTGACCCCGTATTACAGTGGTCTAGTTAGAGGGGTTACAATATGCCGTACGAAATTGGGGTCTCCTGGTTTAGAAATATATGGAGTGATTATCGAAGTAGGTTGCGTTAGTATTAGAGGTAAGACAGATCCTTTAAGAAAGCAATTTTTCCGCCTTTCCTGGCCTCCCGATGGCTGGTTGAGTGAGCTGTTATTCGGGTGGGTGAAATGACGGGTGGGTGTAGAGACAGCAGTCTTATGATAACCAATACCTTGTAAGCCATGGGCCAGTGAATAAGGTAGAGATCCAGGAACTCGAGTCCAAGATCTTCTAAGGTTTTTTTGCAGGCAACTTCGACCAAGTCTGGTCTGTGGTAGCTGTTCCAGAGCTGAAATAGGAAAAGTATATCAGCAAGGCATACGATACGGCCAAGTAATTACTACGCTGGACTGATAACCATATTTCACTTGTAACTGGAAGGAGTTGCCGAATCCAGTTTGTTTGTATACACTTCCGATCTCACGTAAAAGTGCGCAGCCTTTCGTCATCCCGGTCTGTAACTATTACAAAGGTCTACATTTTTGGTAAGTGATAGACGAATAAACTCGAAACACAGGTTTCCGGCTAAAATCCCCCCCCACACAGTTTAAAAAAATCAAATACATTTAAAAAAAAATTATATTGAGGGTGACCGGCCAGCAAGCTACCGTCACGCGTTTATATTTGGCTCGCGTGCCTAGGGAAATCCCTTAAGTGCTCTCGGTCAAAACTGCAATAAGGTTATAATGCCCAATACTTGTGCATTTGGGGGGGGGGGGGGGTTCGCCAGAGGGTTTTCACCTGGACCCGAAAAACAATATTAACGTATGACTTGGTAAATCAGCTTCGCCTCGCGGTAATGGAAACCCTTAGAAATATATCATCAAACCATTGACACTTTTCACAGTCCATATGATTTTTTCTTTTTTAGTATTGATAATTAGGCTAATTTCTGAACTCTTTATTTTTAAATAATATCCGGGTGCTAAGTCACACACGCAAACCAACATCATATATAAACAGGCAGTAACTTCTTACTCTATTATCCAATATTAGCCCATGCAGGGAGGGACTGGTATGAAGTCTGAGGACCCCTAGCCTAAAATCTGGCCTTTTTCGGAAAAAAGACCCACCCCAATACCCACCAAAAAAATCTGCATAAAAAATAAATATTGCCCCCCCCCCCCCAATAGCAGGGTGTGTAGCACATCGTTCGATTCCAAATTACAAGGTTAGAAGTATGATGTACTTCTTTTATTATTATCACGAAGACTATCCAAGTAAAAAGCCTATTTCAGTACACGTGAAGGATTTTTTTTTTAAAGTTTTTGACCTCGGAAACACTTCAGCATCAGATTTCAAGTGAGGTTTTGCACTTGGACAAAGAATGTCTAGTCTTCTACTTGTGCTTTCAGCGGGACGATACAAAATTGACGGTTTTTCATTTTTGTCTCTGCCCTCCTGCTCGTCGAAAACAGCAGAAGTCCTGCGACTTATTTTTTAACATACGTTCTCGAGGCTTGCTGTAGCCTTAAAAGGTCGGCCTTATCTTTTCTTAAATATTGCCACTGGCGCCTTATTTCTTGAGCACGAGTACAAGAAAGGGGACAAACTCGTGAAGAAAAGTGCCCGTAGGGACAAGCGTCGTTTTATAGAGATGAAAGCTCAGACGGCAGGAGAGGCGTCAAAAAGAGGGGACTCAAGAGCTTTCTACAAAACCACGAACGAGATCATCGGAAAGCGGCCTTGAGTGGACGGACCTGTAAGGGATCCGAGCGGCCGGCTAATCACTGACCCCGAAAAGATCGGCGAAGACTAGCAGTAAGCTCTGACCCACCCTCGTCAGCCAAAATCACTGGTGCCCTAAAGAAGCTAAAAAAACGGCAAGTCGCCCGGAGAAGACCGTATCGCATCTGAGATGCTGAAGTGCTCTGTAAACGCCTGCCTAACAGTTTGGATGACACTCTTTAACCTGGTATGGGAAACCGAAAAGGTCCCCCGTCAGTGGACAAGGAGTACTCTAGTGAAAATCTTTAAAAAGGGCGATTCCACTAAGTGTGAAAACTGGCGAGGGATCAGCCTGCTGTCCATTCCTGGCCACCATCCTGCTGAACCACAGCCAGCAATCGACAAAGGCCTCCGCGAAGAACAGCTTGACTTCCGCCCAAACCGTTCATGTGCGGATCTCATATTCGTGTGCTGCTAGAAGAGTGCAACGAATGGAGGAAAAAGCTCTACCTAGTCTTCATAGACTTCGAAAAAGCCTTGACTCGATCGACCGTGCTACACTCTGGAGAGTGCTCCGGTACTATGGCATACCGGACAAACTCGTAGGCCTGATAGCAGCCTTTTACGAAGACACGGAATACTGTGTCCGTACCCGCGACGGCAACACTAGATACTTCTAAATTATGACGGTCGTGAAGCAAGGGAGCGTTCTGTCTCCGCTGCTGTTCGTCCTGATCATCAATTACGTTCTAAGAAGATGTGAAGGATACGGCATTGACATCGGGGATGTCAGAAAAGTAGGAGACATAGACTCTGCCGATGACATCAACCCAATGGAGACCTGCAAACAGAAGCTCCAGGACTTCCTCACAAAGACCAGTGAAACAGCTGAACTGTTCGGGCTGAAAATAAACATCCCTAAAACGAAGAGTATGGCGATCAGCGGATCTCCGCTAGATATACGCTGTAGGGACCAGCAAGTCGAACTGGTCGTTGCATTCCGATATCTCGGCAGTACAGTTGAAAACACAGGAGCTTGTGCAAGGGAGGTCCAGCTAAGACTTGGTCAGGCCAGCGGTGTCTTCAGTCGGCTAAAGAAGATATGTAGGAGCAAGAAGTACTCCCTTAGACTCAAGCTGAGACTTTTCAACAGCAACGTCTCTCCGTACTTCTGTACGGGTCGGAGACGTGGCACCTCAGACAACAGCTGGAGAAACGTCTTCTGGCCTTTGAAAACACCTGCCTTACGCGGATCTTAAACATACACTGGACAGAAAGGGTTTCGCCAGATGACAGTGCAATCCCTTATTACTGAAGTCATCAAGATCCGCAGCTGGAGGTATCTGGGCCATACAATTAGGATGGGAAGCACCAGACTCCACAATACTATCCACCAGTGGCATCCGGAGGGATCCAGACGAAGAGTGCGACCGAAAAACACTCCTCGTTGTACATCAGTCGGATCTTCACAATATCAACGCGTCTATCCAGCCCGAATGGCAAGATGTATGGGCAGCGGCCCTTATGAGAGACGAGCGGCGGCTCTTCTTGGATGCCCTAAGTGACTACGGAGGTGCAGGAAGAACTAAGGTCCAACTGACTTTATTGGAGAATACTTCGAACCAACCAAAATCTTCTGTGACGTGCCTCACCGGTGCCAAATATGAGGATTTTCTGATTCTTGGGAGAATTTCGGGGTGTTTCAGGATCCCATATGCCGGTGTGCAGCTTGGACTCATTGTCCAAGCTGTTTCGGTCGTGTGATTTCCTGCTAAATGATATGTTGCTTGGGTCAGTGTGCAAAAAAAACAAGACCAAAGGTTCCGATGGGATCCCAAAAATTCAATATCTGATCCAGACAACTGGGTCTTGTCTTAGCCAGATCCAGTGATCGCCAGAATCCTTGAACATTTTTACAATTCAAATTCAGAAAAAGATTAAGGCCAAACAGCTAATCATCTGAGAAAACCAAGTTCAGATTTAGATTCAGCATGTGTGTTTACCCCCATACGTCATATCTGTTTTGACGAATACTTCCTGCCACTTCTGCCAATTTCCCGGTTTCGGCCGAACTCCTTATCCGGCGAAAAAAGAAAGCTAAAAAACGAACTCAGGGTATCTTCTTTCCCCAATAATGAACATCTAATCAACTTCAAATAAAAATTTACATAATAACAAATTTTCCAACTCCAGCCGGATTCCGGTCGAACTATATGTCTGGGTAAAATATGATTATCACACACGGATTCAGCATCTCTTCTTACCCTTGGATCGGTTATCTAATCAACCAGAAATAAAACTTTAACTTCTAACAATTTTGCGGTTTTGGCCGGATTCGGGGGGAACTACATGTCCGGGTGGAAAATTGTTTTCACATAAGTGTTCAGCATGTCTTCTTGCCCTTAATCGAACATCTAATCAACTCCAAATACAAAATTTAAATTTTAACAAACTTTCCGGTTTCGGCCGGATTCCGGGCAAACTACTTGTCCAATGACAAAATGGTTTTAACCATCGTGTTCAGCATGTCTTCTTACCCAATAATCGACTATCACATTAGCTGTTTCAAAATATTTTGTTTGCCCCTTAATTTGAACCCCCTCCCCCACCCCTAAATATAGGGCTACAGAGCCCATCTACGAACTCGACCTTACCCTTGACCCAAACAATCCTCACACCAAGTTTCATCAAAACATCTCTTTCCTTTCGAGAGTTATCGTGCTTACAGACGGACAGACAGACAGACGGACAACTTTTGCGATGTCATAGGTATCCCTCCACTTACGTTTTGGGATCCCAAAAAACCAAGAGGACCACCCAAATAAAATCTGCTCAATCGGGGCAAAAACGACCCACCCCAACCGGCTAGGGTCCTCAGATTTCATGCCAGTCCCCCCCCCCCCCCTGAGCCTATGTAAAAGAAGACACTGTTTGAAAATACTGTTGCTTCTACGGCCCTTATAGTTTATTTATTTAGTTGAAATAAATAAACAACATCAAGTGCAAAATTTGGCAGCAATCTCCTTAGCCACTACAGGTATATTGAAGGAGCTGAATTAGAAGCATTGTAGCATTTGCACTGTCCAGGTCACCCGTTCAAATCAGTTCAAACGGCAATTCCAGGCATGACCAAGGAATTACCTCGAGGTGAAAATCAGACAGAAGGACAAATGTTTAGCTCATTAAGTGTCCACGAAAGTAAAAAAAAAAATGAAAAAATACAGCTGAACTTGTAATATTTTTTAATTTTTTATTAGTATTATTTGCATCTACTAAGCTTTTCTGCGCTGTTTAACTCATTGAACGAACTATGAGTGGGAGGAAGCAACGGATCATTGCCATAAAGGCTGATTCATTTTTATGGTAGGCTAGTTTCGAATAATACTGACTGTTGTTGTAACTCTTAATTGGAGAAAAGATACAGTAGATTTTACAGTGGCCAAGTCTGTCAAATGGAATTCATTATTTTATGTCATACCAGTTTACCAATTCACAGCTTAGCTCCTATTTGTCTACATAAGCTTAGCTCCTATGTATACATAATATACTAGCCTTAGACTTTAGTATACGAAAGCAAGCCCAATAACAATTGTCCAGTTTTAACGGTCTTGAGCTTCCCACATATTCAAAGGTGAAATTTGGAGAAGATTATAGCTATAAGTTAAGGCTGGGCTAGCATGGGATCGTTAAAGGAAACCTCGCGCTACACAGTGTTTCTACTAACATATTTTGAAACAGTTGCAAGACTTAGCTATGCTTACAGCAAATTACACAATGAGTCGTCCGTTTTTAGGCTCTATTCTAGTAGGCTATGCGGAAATTGCAGAAACGGTCAGCTAAAAAATAAATTTATCGGAAACAATATTGGAAATCTGATGCGTCACGTACAGAGAACAAGCGTGGTAATCAGTGTAATGTCAATTGGCCATATTCCAGTTCAGCGCTTCCAAGGGGACTACTTTTTGGTAATCCCCCAATGCCTCAGCATCAGCCCTTATTGACAGACATAGTAGGATATATTGACAGGTTGACGAGTAGAAAATCTGCAATCTGCTTCCCAAGTAATGTATTTTGTATAGGTTTGATTTCGCCAATTATCAAGAAAGGTAAACCAGCTTCTGAATGTTCATCATACCACTGTTTCTAACGTTTTTGCAAAAACATTTGAACTATGAATAATTGAGAGCCTTCGGTCTATTTGTTACATGCCACCTTTTCAGTTTGAATTCCACACGCGCTAAAATGTTGATCTAATATTTTACACGATGCTGATCTGACAAAGCAGCTGCTCACAATAGCAAAGAATACTATCATTTAAAATGTGCCTCACACTGGTCCAATCTTATGTAGTAGTATCCAGTAGCACCCTGTAATGCCATAGTAACATCCGGCCTTGCTAATAGAACCATATAGTAGTATGAAGTAACACAGTAGTCTTGAAGTAGAAGCATGTATTGGCATTGTTAGTACTGCATGCAACTTTTTCGTACTACTTCATAGTACTATTTTGAGATAAATTTTTCATTGGGTAGTTGCTGCATGGTACCTAAGACAGAGATTCTATCTGATTATTTGTTCTTGATACAGTTAATAAGTGTAGAATGTCAGGAACGAAAATGGATAGGAATATTGCTGAAGTAAAATTAGTTAAATATCATAGGTTTGATGTGTCTTTTAAGCTTCATTGAATTACGCTAGCATTAAGGTGTGTAGGCCGAAAGTCATGTGAACCTTAACCTCAGAAGGAGCGACCATGACAACACTAGTCAAAAGTTAAAAAACGACATACCTTGCTGACGATAAACAGGTCATCTCGCTTCACAGTCCCATCAGCGATCTTTTCATGGATAGCAGCTCCCACCTCTTTCTCATTCTGATAGACCATAGCTCCATCAATATGACGGTAACCAACATCAATTGCATCCTTTACAGCTTGCTCTACTTCACCAGGCTTAGACTAAAAAAGAGATGGTTATGAGGTACACCAACCGTAGTAACTCAGGTCACTTGGTAACATGGCATAGCGAACTGGTGCTGAGTATTTTTCAGTTAAAGTTGACTGCCTATCTTGTTTCTGTGGTGCACAAAAATAGTCAACAATTTTTTTTTAGTGAGTTATTTACATTAAGTCTTCCAAATTCCTTCTCATTTTCCCTGTCAGTTTTAATAAAAGGTCTAAACAACTTCTAGCTGACTTTATAGAAAGAAATCTGACTATGAAACTTCCGAAACAAACTTTCTCTGTCAACAAAACAAGACCTCCGAGGTTATACAGCACTATTATGAGTATGTGATATAACGAAGTAGATGAGAACGTCACAAATACCCCCATCAACCCCCCCCAAAATCCGACCTAGAAATGGGATATCTAGTTTCACTTGAGTCTGAGCCTGGTCTGAGCGTTTCCGGCATCACCTTGAATAATCTAGGGTAAGTTCTTCATCCTACTACTTTGATTCCTAGGAGTGCTACACTATTTCCGGTACCCTTCCCCCTCAAACTCCCCCTACAGCGTCCGAATCTGGTTCAGACACACAAAACAGATCATCTAAAGCATCTTCTCTTACCAGCTATCAAGTTTCAATAGAGTCTGAAGATATTTCAGGAACTCCTGACCTCCCCCCCCCCCACCACCATCATGCTCATATCGGTTCCGTACCATAAAATTTGACATCTACGGCATATAGTCTCTCTACTTTCCGAAAAATTTCCGGGTCTACCCCTCCAACTCCCTCCCACTGTGGCTTAGGATATACATTTTGCATCTCTGACTCTGACTCTCCTCTTCTCGTCCTTCAAGTTTCAGTCGAACCGGACCATATCTGCAAATTTTCCGGTTTCTGCTTCATCATCCTTCTACTGTGGCCAAATCCTGTCCGGATGCCAAATAACAAACTAGGCCACAGGCACTATCCAACTTGTATCCCATTGGGCCCATTTGTTTGTTTTTTATGCATGTCACAAAGTTTCCAGACCCCCTTCAGTCTAGTACACTAGCCCCATTTCAGGCACGGTGCTCAAACGTCTAGCACCATGCCTGGGTGCTAGACGTTCAAGCACTGTACCTTGGATTTCATGTATGGTGCATGGATTGCAGTATACAGTGCATACAGAAAAAACACAGTTTCTGTCATCATAACTGAGCACCGGCTCGGACAGGGCTGAAATTACTACTATGAATTAGAGAAATCAAAGACAATCCTTTACATATTTTTCACAACAAAAACAAAAGGGCTCTAATGATGATGGAGATGAAAAACCTAACAGCACCCTATCTATTTTCCATGTATTTTCCCTATCTATTCCCGAAGAGCCAATATTCTGGTTGGCTCCTAGGTAGAAAAAGCTGAGGCACAGGACACTTTGCATGCAAAACCCTTGACTATATAGAAAAGGAAATGAGGTTTTTCACATCTGTCATCAGCCAAGCCCTTTTGTTTTAGTTGTGAAAACTATATAAATGATGGTCTTTCATTTCTCTAATTCATGGTAGTAATTTCAGCCCTGTCCGAGCTGGTGCTCAGTTGTCGTGACAGAAACTGTGTTTTTGATGTATGCACTGTATACTGAAATCCATGCACCATACATGAAATCCAAGGTACAGTGCTTAAACGTCTAGCACCCAGGCATGGTGCTAGACGTTCGAGCACCGTGCCTGAAAAGGGGCTAGTGTACTAGACTGACCCCCTTCCCCCACCTCCAATTCCCCCTATCATGATTGCTGCCTATGGCTTGGAGACATGTAAGTAAGTAAGTAAGTAAGTAATTTATTTATAACCCGCCGTTTTCAGAAAGCGGAGTAAAGGAAGAAAGTAAATAAAACACATAAACATACACAAAAAAATGTTTTGCACATGGAGGTTCACTTGAATCACACCTCGAATTTTGCTACACTTGACTTTAATTTTTGCTCGATTAGAAGTAAGGTGACATCAGGCAGTTTGATACAAATCCTTGATTTTTTTATATGCTGGGTACAGTAGAGGTATGCTTATTTGAACACTTCTCTATCTGTTTCACTGCCCTGCTTTGTTACATGCTCATGAAACAGTTAAAATAGAAAGGAAAAATAACAGAATAATAACTCTAGCCTGCAAGACCAACATAAAACTATATCTTTTTTTGCAAAATTCACAAACATTACAAGAAAAAGGAGACCAAATTACCTTCCATGTGCCTAGCCCAAATATGGGCACCTCATTTCCATTATTGAACTTTAGAGTCTGCATGTTTGGTGACATAATTCAGAAAAGAATACAAAGCTAACAGGCAGCTTCTGTGTCAAACTCCTGACTGAAAAGTAGAAAAGAAAATGACTCCTCTTTTCGACTGATAAGGAATGAATATGATAAGAGAGGATTAGCAAGCAAATAAAATTTTAAATTCACCCCAGCGTCTCCACTTCTTTTTTTTAAACATCCCAAGTTCAAATGGAATAATCCCTAAAAATCCCTTAATAAATCCCTCTCCTGTGTCCTGCAATACCCGATAATTATGCACGTCTGTGTGTCTGTCGGTGAGGAGGGGGGGGGGGGGGGGGAGAGGGGGTCGACGACCTAAAAACATTTGGCTGGATAATGCCCGCTAAGGCCAAAGAATTCTAGCGCTTATAAACAACAGTCTTAAAATTGTAGGAATTTTCAAGACAAGACGGATACGTCAGCTACGATTCTTCATCAACGATATTTCGGCACTTCTTGGCAAGGGTCCTCGTCAGGCTGTCAATCTTCTGGGTCAACGTCGGGGTAGGAAAAAACCCTGTTATAAATAACTGAAGCCTCTACCCACTATAAATATCTTATACGCACCTCATGAAATTCCTCTCGGATTAGTTCTTTTTTGGCCGCTAGGTGCGCTATCGTAGAAAAACAATGACACGTCACTTCTTCGTGTACGTTTGTCCAGGTTTGTTTTGCTATTTTCAATTCCTCTGAGGTCTATCCATATTTAAAACTGTTTAAAATGCCTCTTCCCTTTTTTTTTGCTTTACCCAATTTTGTTTTGTCAAGCGTCATCAAGTTTGTCATTTTTGGCTTCCGTCTTCAGTGCTGAGTGCTGACTGATTTTTTCACGGGGCTAATGCGCGACTCGATATGAAGCGAAAACCTACTCACCTATCCATTCGTCAGATAACCCCATCTTACGTGTGATTCTTATTGTATCTCTAGCGCGTCTGGCGGCAATTCGTCATCAGATTTTATGAAGGACGTATTAGGGCAAATTACTTTCAAATACTACTAACTGTAAGGAAAAAACTAGTCCTGATATTTAAATTTCAAAGTTTTTTTTAAGCTCTCTTCCACCAAATGAGAAAGGGCTATTGCGAAAAGCTTCGTATAAAACTTTCGAAACGTTTGCCAGAAAGGCGAAAAAAAAATAGAGAATGAGGAGGCAAGCGAAGGAAATGCGCTTTCATTCAATCAATCAATATATTTTAATTCATGACATTATACGTCACATAAATAAAAGAACTGGACAATATAGCCTATATACACAGTAACCATCTGGCAGTTCAGGGCAGTAGCATAGTCTGCGGTACAGACGATAAAACTGCCCGGAACGACAATACTCGTTATGGTGAACAGCCTGCAGGAGTGAGTTTCGAGTCCGATGAAGGCGCGTTACAAAATTAACCAGCGCTTTCCGCCTCATACTATTAAACGACTATATCTCATTACCTAAAAACATCTGGCTAGCAGAGTAACGTCAATTATACGAAAACAACTGTCGGACGCGCTATTGAAACAAACTTTCAGCTTACTCAATGTCGATTCCAGGTAATTATCAAACAGTGGAAGACAGTACAACCGCGTGCAATATGTTTAAATAAAAGAATCTTCACTGGGTGACTACAACATTTAAAATTACGGATCAAATGGTTTGCACGCAGGCAAAGGCCACGATATTGACTTGACATGGCTGAATCATCGTACAGATCATCATCTAAAACTTATCCTAGATACATGACTTTGTGAACTTGAGTTAAAACAATACCGCCAAGCCGTATAACAGGGAATATCAAAGATTTAAAATATTTCGGTATAAAAACCATATAATTAAATTTTGCTGAGTTAAAAATAATATCATGACAACCAGCATACTCAGAACAAATGCTTAAACGGCGGTTTAGGGCATTTGCCGACGGGGCAAGTAAAACCATATTATCTGCATACGCTATCGAACTGAAAAACACACCAGAAATGTTGCAACCTACGCGACTCTCCATCAACTGTTTGCAAAGATCATCAGTAAACACATTGAATAATAGGGGCGAAATTACTCCACCTTGTTTGACCCCATTACCAACATGGAAAGAAGACGATAGTTTGGAACCCCACTTCACACGCAACTCTTGCTGAGCATACCATGTCGAAAGTGCCCCTACAGTTATTGTGAAGTTGATGGATTTTTTCCTTGAGACTCGAAAATTCCAGAAATTTCGATTCTTCTATTGAATACCCCTAAATATCTCAGTTATCCCTGAAAAATCCATCATCCCTCATTAGAAAAAAAATCCCGAGGACAGCTTGGATCCCTAAAAAAGAGATACATCTCTTGAAGTGGAAACACTGAAATTAGAATCACTTTTTCTTAAAAATTAAGTAACCTACATCACCAAAGAAAAAAAGCAGCAATTCTAAACTTTCTGATGCTTTGGTTCATTTTCGTATCCAACAGAGCCATCCTCGCGAAAGTGTCTCCCGTATATAGAAGCCAGGCTTCTTACTCGGATGCAGAGGCGTTACGACTGGCACATGGAAGGTAATTTGGTCTCCTTTTTCTTGTGTTTGTGAATTTTGCAAAAAGTCGGTTTTTCTGAAAATTGGTCGATTTTTCGGAAAATCAGTTGATCTTTTTAAAAAATGCCATTTTATTGTTGAAAACAGTCGTTTTTCTGCAGAAAAAGTAGGTAAAAAGTACCAGCCAGTCGGTAAATACCTCGTCCCCCCAAAAAAATTTTTGGCTAGTAACGCCTCTGCTCGGATGAGGTCGGCTCAACTCTTCAGTTTGGACTTTAGAGAACATTTCAAGCTCATACAGCTCATTCAGTTCAAATCCAATACGACGTTTCCCGAGGACTCCCCGTGGAATCGAGGGTAGCCGTGAGAATAGAGGGAGTCACTCCACGTGGACTCCGGGTACGGAAAACTATGAAGCAGTGTCTTAGAAAGGCAGAGGCGTTACTAGCACCAACATTTTTTTACCGACTGCCTGGTGATTTTACCGACTGTTTTTGCAGAAAAACGACTGTTTACAAGAAAAACCGACAGTTTAAAAAAAAAATCGACTGATTTTCAGAAAAACCTACTGTTTTGACGAAAAATAGACTGATTTTCAGAACAAAGTAATATCTGATCACTTTGTTTAATTCTTTCATCGAAAAGTGTGTACAAAAACTGTCAAAAACTAACATACAAATTGCAGACGAAGATAAGAAATCAGCTTGTTTAGGTCTGCCCCTGGTTTGCCCTACATAAAAGGTATTTCAGACGATATTGCGAAAAATCTGAAGAAAAATAATATTTGCACGCACTACAAACCGGAGAAAACCATCAAAACAAAGTTGTATCAAGGGAAGGATCCTACCCCTAAGACTCAAACTTCTGGTGTAAACAGGATTCTTTGTTCCTGTGGTTTATGGTACATCGGTAGAACACAACAACGGTTAAACGACAGAATAGCTCAGCACGGGTCTAGGCGAGACCCCCCCTCCCCGGCGAAAAAAAACCCTGGACAAAAAAAACCGCCAAAACCCCCCAGTCCAACCCCCCCCCCCCCCCCCGGTGAAAACCTCCCTGGCTAAGCCTCCTCCATATCCTTTAGATTTAATAAGAATCCAAAAATTTAATATTCGAACTTGACCTGTACATTGACCCAAAGAGTCATCGTGCCAAACTTGAACGAAATATGTCAACCCTTTCGAGAGTTATCGTGCTAACAGACGGACGGACAACTTTTGCGATGTCATAGGTATCCCCCCACTTACGTTTTGGGATCCCAAAAACTAACGTCACCTAACTCAGCTTCCTCGCCAAGAGTGGGAAGGATTTCTTGGGGGGATCGTTACACTGAGTGGCATGGGTTTTGATTTGTTCTTTCAATTTTAACACATCATTGACAACAGCTTAAGGTGAATGCGTGTGTTCGTTGCACACTCCTTCCTTGTTTACCTTTGTTCTGCCTGCGCTTAACGCATTCAAAACTTAGAACACATCCTTCCAGCTGTTTTTGTTTCACATACACATACCCTTTGTGCACGCACAAGCTTATTCTTACACTTGTTACTGGATATTGCGTCCAGTTACCCTACTCTTATGTATCCGTCAGTGGGTACATGAGCTAACCTGGCTACCCAGCTAATCCCTTCTACCAGCTGTGGCGTATGAAGGAATGAATGAATATTTTTATTTACCCATTTCTATAAAATAGAAATAGTGGAGTACATAAAGATAAGAAAGAAACACAACTTAAATTAGGATACAACTTTACACATCAAACAGATTACACTTCAAACAAACGGACAAGACCGTGATGCGGAGAAAACGCGGCGACCGACGGATTCCTATGCAGCTCGTCAAGTTTAACAGTTATATTAGTTACTGAAAATTTAGTTATCATTTTTCGATTTTTATACCAAATTGGCAAGTAGAGGAGGAATATACCATAGCGGAAGTATGCTATTCGAATAGCTGCTACATCCTTTTTCTTCAGCAGGGGGTAGAGTCCCGAAAGGTAAAGGACCGAGTGGTCGCAGTAAGTGGCGTAGAGCTTAGCAAGAGCTCTGCGGTTATATTTTCCGCAGTTGGCAACGATTTTGGCATATCCAGACTGAATTTTGTTTTTAGTGTCAAGAACTGCTTGCTGTCGAAAATTTGACATTTTTTCTGTAATAGAAATACCGAGCCAACGGTTTTTTGATACACAAGGGATAGAAAAATTAAAACAGTTTGGGAGTTTATTGTTAGAAGAAGACGAATTAAAAGTGAATGGAATATTTGGATGTATTTGGGACTAGGAGATTCTACTGGGATTGTCTTTTTCTAACGCGGGTTTTTTTTTGCCGGGGCCGGGGGGTTTGGCGGGGGGGGGAGGGGTCGTCCAGGGGGATTTTCGCCGGGGGGGGGGGGGCTAGCCGGAACCCGCTCAGCACAGCATATCAATAGACCATTCCATTAAAAGAAGAACAAGACCAGACAATTTTGACTCGGCCCTCGCTGAACACATTTATGACAAACCACAGCCACAAACCACAAACCAGGCTGACTTTATTTCTCATGACAAAGGTATTTGTTCAGCACTGCAGACAGGGGTGGCCCGAAGGGGGGGTGAGGGGGGGGGGGTGACTCACCCCCCCTGCCTTCCGTTAATTCGTATCAGTCGTTTATTTTGGCATTTCGCTAAGTTGTATCAGTCGTTTATTTTGGCCTCGCCGAGGTCCCGGGCATTCATTTTAATAAAAAATAACCCGAGTCGTTTAAAAAAAATTTAAATGTCTCTGCACAGCTTCAGTCGTAAGCCAGTCCCCGAAGTAGTCGTTTAAACCAGGTTTTGTAACCCAATAGGTCGCAGACATGATTCCTCGGGGCAGCAATGCGGCTACCTGTTCTACTCCCATGGGATTTGGATCTGCCTAACTTCGGTCTTTCAGATTTTAGCCTGTCAAAATTACAATAGGTTAGTTGTTAAAGTGAAGTCTGACTGGTAACATTGAAATACCTTATAGACCAAAAGCGAGAGACAAGGTTATGTGCATTGATTTTTGGTCATCTTTGGCTATAAGTGAAAAAAGAAGGAATACAATTTTTAAACAGAATGGAAAAGCCATTAGAAATCAAATGACAGGAGACCCGCGAAAGAAGTGTGCCAGAACAAATCGAAACATGTCGATTATAAAGAGAGGTTGAGGTAGGAACAACAAGTGAGGCAGGACAAGGAGGATTTTAATATACACCCGAAATTCGTTTCCCAGGACAGGAGGGGTTCCGCAGACGCTGGAATAGCTCATTCTAGTCCGGAGGTAAATTTTTGGCCTCTGTGCTAGCAGAGGCTCTACTATCAAAATGTTTATTCCTTCAGCCAAAGCTCACTGCTGACTGCGAATCATAGCACTATCAAATATGGGAGGAGCAAGGTATTTACCGACTAGCTGGTAATTTTTCCGTCTTTTTTTGCGGAAAAACGGCTGATTTAAAGAAAACCAACCGTTTTTAAGAAAAATCGACTGTTTCCCAAAAAAATCGATTTTTTTATGAAAAATCGCGAAAAATCTATTTTTTACCGGCTAGCCGACAACATCGGGGGAGGGGCGGGGTGCATCCCCCCCCCATACGTGACGCCCTGTATGCTAGTGTTAAAGCACATCTGACTCGTACAACTCGAAAATGATCTCTTTTATGTTTAAGATATTCTAAAAGCGAACTTCTCGTCTTCATTTGCTGTGTATATAACATCTTCTGTCGCGTAGAATCAAATTCTCCAAACCAGTTTTAAGTTGCAATTCTTTAGATGTAGCTCACTGTAGCTTTACCTGCTTTAGTTTTCGGCATGAAAGTACAGTGTGTAGAGTGACAAATAAAACGGTACACGGTACTTTCATTATGAAACAAAAGTACATCAAATGACCTGGAAAAAACGCAACTCAAGTCTCGTCGGCGAACCTTGCGTCTTTTTTTATATCTGTAAACTCCTGTCAGGCCAAGACCAAAAGTTCGTTACGTCCGTAAATCCGGATTTTTTTTTTTTAACGCACTGGCAAATCTGTTTTCCTCATTTCGTTTCTGAGGAAGTGTGTTCTGAACGTGAAAATTACTTTTTTTGCTAGTAGTTTGGAGCAAATCTACTTTCTTTTCTATGGGCTTTATTTTGTCACTTTTTTGATGGACAGAGACGTGATTTCATAGCTATTCTTAATTTTTCATTGAGATCGCAAAATGACGCCCTGCTCCTCAGCTTACGTCCATAAATCAGGATTTTTTTACAGGAATTACTTTTTTGCTTTAATACGGAACAAATCTACTTTGTTTTCTGTGGCCACTATTTTTTCACTTTTTTCAACGGTCAGATTTGTTATTTCAAAGCTGTTTTTTCCTTTTCAATGGGATTGCAAAAAGACGCTCTCCTCCTCGGTGTTTCACAAAATTACGCCTGTGGCACATTTCATAGTAGCCTATTCTCTACTTAGAGGAACGGTGTGTCATTTACTTGGCGATGAGGCTTGGAACTTTTAGATTTGAAACACATTAAAGGCTGGCTAGAATCTTTCTAGACAAAGGCAGATTAAAAAAAATTCGCCTGCGGCGCTTGCTTTAATTTGTCCCGGGTACAGGCGTTGAAAGCGTTCCTCTTATGCGAAAGTTGAAATGTAAAGCTGAGGCTATGATGGTATGTATACAAAAATTTTGATTACAAGAATAATTTCAGGTGATGCATTGCAGCTAGTTTTACACCGGCTCTATTATTTGTTGGTGGGGAATGTGCGCCATTGCAACATAGTCGCAACAGTTAATTTTTGTTGGTACCTGCGAGTCGTATATTACGATCCATGAGTCGTTGAAATGAGGGGTCTCACCCCTCCTGGCCTGAGTGCTTCGGGCCACCCCTGACTACAGAGAGGCTCTCGAGATATACAAACACCAAAATTTAGGTCTAGCCTTGAACAGAGAAACTATAAGAATCAGCGATTCCTATTTTGGTTTTCTCAAACGAGAAGCAGAAGGCTTAGTCGTCCCTGAGATAAGCCTCGAATCATCTACGCCTTCCCAAAATATGAATTCAAGTCCTCACCCCCTCAGATCAAAAATAGCTTGCGCACGAGAAGCAGCTATTAAAATTGGCACTGTCTAGGGAACCGGGAGCCGTACTTTGTGTCCCATGGGCTGCGGAACCGGTAGTTCTCACGGAAACCAAACCATATGAGCTGCGATTCCGGGATCTGACGTCATTAACTAACGGAAACTTGTATGTGCTGGCCGCCGTTCCGGTAGTAAGTGGAATTAGCTCACGGCAACTTCATCGCACCAGCTTCTCGTCCGGTAGTCTCACGGAATTATATGCTCAGAAGCTAGGAAGCCGGTAGTTCATACCGGAAACTATACAATTGGAGCTTATGTTCTGGCAGTGTCTACGTGGAATATAGAACTCATGGAATAGTTTGGATGAGAGCTAGGATACCGGGATTTTCACTGACTTAGAGAAAATAACACAAATTTTTACTACCGGACCCCATAAATTGAGAGCTAAGGTACCGGTAGCAATAACTATTTGAATGAAAATGACCAGCTCACGGACACAGATGGCTATGGGCTAGGGTTCTTGTAGTGCCAAAATTAAAAATTACAACTCACAGAGGCCTGTCAATATGGACTTTTGAGTCAGGTACAGCTCATGGAATCCAACTTCCACGAGTTTGTAATTTTGACACTACAAGAACCCTATCCCGCAGGAGTTGGGTTCCGTGAGTTAAAAATATTCACTTCCGGTTTCCTAGTCTGCACTGACATGGGTCCGTGAGTTCAAATTTTTTTTTTTGTTTGCACCACGGGAACCCTAGCCCATAGCCATCTGTGTCCGTGAGCTGGTCATTTTATAGTTGTTGCTACCGGTACCTTAGCTCTCATTATATGGGTTTCGGCAGTAAAATTTTTGCCCATGTTATTTTCTCTATGTCATTGAAAATCCCGGTATCCTAGCTCTCATCCAAACTATTCCGTGAGTTCTATATTCCTCATAGACACTACCGGAACACAAGCTCTAATTGTACAGTTTCCGGTATGAACTACCGGCTCCCTAGCTTCTAAGTACACAATTCCGTGAGACTACCGGACGAGAAGCTGGTGCGATGAAGTTTCCGTGAGCTATTTGCACTTACTACCGGAACGGGAGCCAGCACATACTAGTTTCCGTTAGTCAATGACGTCAGATCCCGGAATCGCAGCTCATATGCTTTGGTTTCCGTTAGAACTACCGGTTCCGCGGCCCATGGGACATAAAGTACGGCTCCCGGTTCCCTAGACAGTGTCATTAAAATTAGACGAAATATGACGTAGCGCCACGAGATGGTCGACAAGGTCGCTTGCCTTGCCTGTGGAATGGAACATTCGTAACTGTTATTCGTAGGTATTGGTGAATGGCTCGCTGACTTTATGTTAGGCTAAGTTTCGGTTTCTTATTGGCTTTCTGCTTTGTTTTGGTTTTATTGGTTGTTGGTCTTCGTCTTTGTTTTCGCAGTTTTCCTCAAAATTGTATGTCTGTGCTGAAGACGGGAGGCGGTTGTCCTTCCGAAATGTTCGCCTTTTATTTCTGTGTATTCGTCGGTCTTTACACATCCCATTTTCGTTGGTTTCTTCGTTGATTCTTTGTGATATGTCAGGCCAATGTGGCTTACGAAATTATCATCCTCAGTGCAACCACTTTTCTGGTCTGTAAGTGAACTGTGCCAGACTGGACATGCGTATTCGACGGCAGGTCTTACCTAAGTTTTAAAACATGTAAGAAGTGATTATCTGCTCAAGACTGCTGTTAATGTGAGCATTCCAGCGTAGGTCGTCACTGAGTGTGCGCAATTCAGGTAGTCTGTCGGAAGATCAAGTACGGGTTGTTTCAGGAAATTTACTCTAAAAAGGGTGCTGACTTCGTCGCTGACCTGGTCCCTTGGACCTGTTACCTGGTCGGCTTCAGCTTTGAGCTGTGTCTGTGGGTCTTCACCGGCTCGGCAGGGTTGTCATCAGGGACGAAACGTAGTAGGGACATGGTAAGGTCGTCAGCGAATTTGTAGCGTGTGTTCATCTTCTGAATAAGTTTATTGATTACCAGTATGAACGCCAGCGGGTCAAGTTTAGACCCTTGGGCTGCTCCGCAAGTGACATCAAGCAGACTTAAAATTTCACCATCTTCAAGCTGCACTCACTGGAGTCGTTCGGAGAGGAAACTTTCAAGCATCCAGAGTACGATCTTGCGGGCTCCCATGGTTTTTGCTTCATTGATGTCCGTCTGGTGCTCAAGAGAGCTGAAAGCCTCTAAAATTAGCTATGATACAGTTGACGAATGCTCCTTGTTTCTCGAGATTTCCCAGCACGTCTTCAAAGAACGCACAAGATCGTGAGTTGTACTCCATCCAGGACGAAACCCATACTGTTGTGGGTCTAACTAAGTGCAGATATCTTTTTTTACAGCCATCGGTAAATTATGCCTTCGAAAACCTTAGAAAAAACAGAAGTTCATCGGTTTTGGGATCCAGAAGAAAAGTAAGGACTACCGAGGAAATCATAGATAAGCTATTTTGTCCGTGACCGGTGCTTCGATTGACCTCTTCTCGATACTTCCGAATCCGATTTCATGTCCGACCCTTGCCCCTTCATAATTTTTTTTAAATCTACGTTTCTGCTGAAATACGAAATTCTGGCACAGATCCGTATGATCTTGAAAGAATGCGCCGCAGGCAAACATTTCGAAAATCGACCTCTTTCCGCTTTCGGACAGAAAGTTTTTGGCACCAAGTCCGTCTCTGAAATTCGAGGTTTCGTATTCTGACGAGATCCAAAGAGACAACTGAGGGGGGGGGGGGGTTAAACGGATATAGGTTAGACGTTGAAATTGAAAGAAAGCTTGGATTTCCGGATAAGAATATAGCGAATAACTATGGACTGACGTTCGGGATTCGGTAAATTTCTGTTTGTCCGGACATATGCGAAGAGTCTCAGGAGGATACAGACGCGAATGACAGCATTATCCTCGAGGCCTTCCTCAATGGGCTCAACCTGGCACCAAAACGCGAAGTATATCGGCAAGGAGCTGAGAAGAATCTCGAACAAGCCGTTGCAGCCGCATGCAGAGCCGAAGAAGTAGACAGGATTTGCGGAAAGCAGGAAACGAACGGGATTCTGAAACCAAATGGTAAGCCTTCAGTGTCTTTTGAAGATTTGTCACCTCAACCATCGGATCTGCGTTTCCGTAAATACCGGTCCAAGTCAAGAAGTCCGTCTGTTTCCTCAAGAAACAGCTCGATTTCCTCTCGTTCTTCGGAAGACATTCTATACTATCTGCCGTGGTCGCCATTTCTGTCATATAAACTTTGACAGACTAACACTTCTTTATTTCACTATACGCTACAAAGTCTGGATACAAACTAAAATCAAAATCACAAATTACATTAAAGCACGGGCACTAATTTACATTTTACATATTTAACATATTCCTGAAACTACTTAATATTTACATTGACCCTTAGTGAACTTGAACTTACAAACCTCATTAAACTTGAATACAATGATAACCTTATTTACACACTAAATATTTATACTAATTATTTTAATACAAGACTGTGTACGAAATTTATTATGTGTACGGATAGCCTACTGTAATTCTGTTTCACTACCGAGTCCCAATTACACCGAATCGTTGAAACTGTTCAGAAGGTTGGAATTCTATTTAACTACCGATTCCTGGCAATTATATTGAGTAAGTTACTGAACTCAATATTACACCGACAAAATTTGGACCTAGAGCCTATTTAGGATTCTGTATAACTACCGAATCCCTGTAATTATACCGAATAGTTTTGGAATCGAAAAACTATAGAATAATATTCGGATTCGTAAAAATTTCGTCGAACTTGACCGAAAGCCGTGATTCGTGGTAATTACCGAATCCTGACAACCATGCCGGAAAAATTACCGAATCCAAATCATGATACTGGATAATTTAGTACCTATTGCTTATTCGAGGTTCTGTGTAACAACCGAATCTGCAGAAATATACCGAATTGTTTGGCATCTAAACACTACCCAATTATTTCAGTAAGTTCGTTCACCGAATTCTTGAAAACTACCAAATTCTGGCAATGATACCGAATATAATACACACCGAATGTTTGTAAATTTAGCTAATTTGGGATGATAATTTCGTAAACCACATTGACCTGATATAGCACAAGAAATTGGAAGAAAACAACTTTTGTTGAAGGCCAACGAAAATAGTGACAAACTAAGCGAATATTTTGGGAGGACAACAGCCTCCCTTCTTCAGCGCAGTCGGAATATTTCGAGGGAAAATGCCAAAGAAGTCGATGAAAATCATCAAATGAGACAAAAAAAAAAAAAAGCGGAGAACCGCCAAACAACAGATAATGAAACCCAAAATTGGAAGAATTCAAAAACCCTAAATCAAACACTAGCCACTCACTAATAACTGCGAATAACAGTTAAAAAACTGTTCTCGCTCGTACTAGCGGGTGAGATGAAATGCCAGTAAGTGGATGAAGATCAACAAACGAAACATTAAAAAACAAAGAGGAGAACCAACAAATAAGAGAAAATGAGAATCAAAATTGGAAGAATTCAAAAACCCTAAATTAAACACGAGACACTCACCAATAACTGCGAATAACAATTACAAAACTGTTCTCGCTCGGTACTAGTGGATGAGAAGACCACATTTTCGTCTGTTTTTCTTCTGATTCCTTGTCCTATTTGGGTTTCTGTTTGACTACCGAATCTTCGTTTAAATATACCGAATAGTTGCTTTGTCGAAAAATTACCGAAGTATTCAGTAAAATGTTCGGCTTATGCACAAAATTTTACCGAATCTGAAAAGTTGGGGGGGGGGGGCCCTTTCACCCCCCCCCCCCTTGCTACACCCCTGGGAATGTGGATCATCCTTTTTGAAGAGATCGTTGGTCAGTTGGACTATCACGTGGAGGTCGACGTATTCATTTTTGCATTTTTGGGATCACAAAAACGTAAGTGGAGGGATACATATGACATCGCAAAAGTTGTCTATCTGTCCGTCCGTCCGTTTCTCTGTAAGCATAATAACTCTCGAAAGGAATGAGATATTTTGATAAAACTTGGCGTGAGGACTCGTTGGTCAAGGGAGAAGTCGAGTTCATAGATGGGCTCTGTAGCTCAACATTTAAGGGTGGGGGAGAGGCAGGGGCGTCACTAGCCTTTTACCTTTGGGGGGGGACGTCCGGTTTGTGCCGACGGACTAAAAAATGTGCCGACAAAACACGCCGTTGCCGCTTCGCGGCAACGGCGTACATTTCCCGCCAGCACAGAATAGAATCGGGGTAAAACTAACTGTAATGCATCAGTTGAGATTATTCCTTTGATGTAATTTCGTATTTTAAGTTCACATATCTGGCTTTTCATTTTAGCCTTCGCTAAAAAGCGAAGCTTCCAACGACTGTACCAAGAACAAGTTAAACTAAGCGCCGTAGGCGCAATTTTTTAAATCTGCCTTTTTTTTCCGGAAAAATTTAGCTATACCTACCATACAGTTCTAGCTTTTAACGTGTTTCAGCGAATTTCAATCCTAAAACGCCAAGCTAAATGAAACACTGTTCTTCTAAATAAAGAATACTACAAAATGCGCCGCAGGCGAAATTTTGTGTGAACTAACTGTAACAACGCATCAATTGAGGTTATTCCTTTGGTATATTTTCGAATTTTAAAGTTCACATATTCGGCTTTTCATTATAACTTTCGCTGGAAAGCGAAGCTTCCAACGACTGTACCAAGGCAAGTTAAACCAAGCGCCGCAGGCGAAACTTTTTTAATCTGTTTTTTTTTGCGGAAAATTCAGCTATAGTACCATACAATTTCCGGCTTTTAACGTTTTTCAAACCCCAAGAATTTCTATCCTAAAAGGAAAACTAAATGATACACCATTATTCCAAATAGGGAATACTACAAAATGCGCCGCAGGCGAAATTTTGTGTAAAACTTACTGTAATGCATCAGTTGACATTGTTCCTTTGATGTAAATACATATATTTAATTTCACATATTCGGCTTTTCGTTTCAACTTTTGCTAAGAAGCGAAGCTTCCAACGACTGTACCCAGAACAAGTTGAACTAAGCAACGCCGGCGAATTTTTTTTTTAATCTGTATTTTTCCGGAAAAATTTGCGACCGACAAATATTTGCAGAATTTGATTTCTTACGTATAAAAGACCCGGTGTGCGGACAAGAACATCGACGCCCGACAAAAGCATTCACAATTCGATTTCTTCTGTGTTTTGCCCGACAAGATTGTAAAGAACTTTATTTTTTACGCGTATATAGAAGCCGATGTACCGACGAGAATACCGACGCCCGAGAAAACCATCGAGCATTTGATTTGTTCTGTGTTTTGCTCGACTAGACTGTACAGAACTTGATTCATACGTGTAAAAATAACCCCTTGTGCCAATGAAACTTAGACTTCCTGGATGCGCCCGACAAAGTTTGCAAAATTTGATTTCTTACGTATAAGTAGAACCCAATATGCCGACGAGTTGACCGACGCCCGACAAAAGCATAAACAAATATTTCTTCTGGATTTCTTATGTATAAAAAGAACCCGATGTGCCGATGAACCGAGGCACGACAAAAGCCTGCAGAATTCGATTTCTCCAGTGCTTTGCCTGACAAATGTTTGCAGGATTTCATTTCTTGCGTATAAAAGAACCCGATGTGCCGACGAGTCGACCGACGCCCGACAAAAACTTAATTTGTTTTTATTTCTTCTGGATTCCTTCTGTATAAAAAGAACCCGATGTGCCGACGAGAATACCGAGGAACGACAAAAGCATGCAGAATTTGATTTCTTCAGTGTTTTGCCCGACAAACGTTTGCAGGATTTTATTTCTTGCATATAAAAACATCCGATGTGCCGACGAATCGACCGATGCCTGATAAAAAGCATACAAAATATTATTTTTTCTGTGTTTGCCGGCGCTTCGCGTCGACAAACAAGTGAACTTCCGCCGGGCTTCGCCCGACGAAAGTACTTTCTCAGGACCTTTAGGGGGGGGGAGTCCCCCCCCTCCCCCCCCCCAATAGTGACGCCCCTGGGGAGAGGTTTCAAATTAACGGGCGAACTTTTTTTTAAACAGCTAATAAGATAGTCGATTCAAGGGTAAGAAGACATATATTCAAACAATGTTTACACGGATACGTCAGCTCTGATTTTTCGTCAGCGATATTTCGGCCCTTCTTGGCAAGGGTCCTCGTCAGGCTGTCAATCTTCTTGTTCAACTTCGGGGAAGGAAACAAACCTGTTACAGGTTACCTGTTAAACATTGTTTGAATAAATGTTTCAAAGTCAGCTTGGGCTCAAAGAATATTTAGGTAAGAAGACATGCTGAACACGATATGAGAACCAATTTTTTGTCGGACAAGTAGTTCGCCCGAGATCTGTCCGAAACCGGATAATTTGTTCAAAGTAAAAGTTTTATCTGAATTTGATTAGATGTTGGATTTAGGGTAAGAATACATATTGCTGAATCCGCTTTTGACAATTATTTTCTACCCGAATATGTAGTTCGCCCGGAAGCCGGCTGAAACCGGAGAATATGGTAAAAGTTAAAGTTTTATCTGACGTTAATTATATGTCCGATATAGGGGTAAGGTGACACACTGAATTCCTTTTTGAGGTTTAGTTTATGCCGGACAAGTAATTCGCCATGAATCCGGTCGAAACCGGAGATATGGCAGAAGTAAAGGCAGGAAGATTTGATCGGTTTCGTCAAAGTAGATATGACATAGCCTAGGGGTAAATACACAAACGGTGACTCTGTCTGAAATTGATTTTCTCAGATGATTAGCCATTGACCTTCTTCTGTTTCTAAATTTAATAGTAAAAATGTTCAAGGAGTCTGGCGAAGACAAGATATCTACAAAACCAAATTGACTGGATTGAATATTCCATTTTTGGGTTCCCATCCAAACCTTTGGTCATGCTTACTAATGACTGAAAGGCTGGCATCGAGTCAGCCAAATCCGACTCAAATCATTCAGATCAGTTTCGTATCTCCCCGTTCCCCGACAAGTCCTTGGGGAATCGAAGAAAATGGCGAGAACAGAGAGTCACTTCACGCGCGGACTCCTTGTCCGAGAAATACCGAGAACACGGGGAATGCTTGCGAACGGATTTTGTTCAGAACAAAAATATATAGTTGGCAAAATTAATCTCGATTTATCACCAAGAACAGAAAACTGATAAAAACCACAGGGTGGGCGAGATGGAAAATGAACCCTCGGTTTTTGCCAGTGCTCAGCTTACCAGGTAAGCCTCGTTTAACCTGTCTATTGTACCTCCCTGAGCCAGGGGTGGCCCGAAGCACTCAGGCCAGGGGGGTTGAGACCCCTCATTTCAACGACTCATGGATCGTAATATACGACTTGCAGGTACCAACAAAAATGAACTGTTGCGACTAAGCGGCAATGGCGCGCATTCCCCACCAACAAATAACAGAGCCCCGGTGTAAAACTAGCTGCAATGCATCAGCTGAAATTATCCTTGTAATCAAATATTGTGTATACATACCTTCATAGCCTCAGCTTTACATTTCAACTTTCGCATAAGAGGAAAGCTTTCAACGCCTGTACCCTGGACAAAACTAAAGCAAGCGCCGCAGGCGAATTTTGTTTAATCTGCCTGTGTCTAGAAAGATTCTAGCCAGCCTTTAATGTGTTTCACATCTAAAAAGTTCCAGGCCTAATCGCCAAGTAAATGACACACCGTTCCTCTAAATAGGGAATACTATGAAATGATGCCACAGGCGAAATTTTGTGAAACGCCGAGGAGCAGACCGTCTTTTTGCAATCATTGAAAAGGAAAAAATAGCTTTGAAATAACAAATCTGACCGTTGAAAAAAGTGACAAAATAGCGGCCACAGAAAACAAAGTAGATTTGTTTCGAATTAAAGCAAAAAAAGTAATTTTCACGTAAAAGACAGGCTTATTCAGAAACAAAACGAGGAAGTTTGCAACTGCATTCAAAGAAAAAAGTCCTGATTTATGGACGTAATCCGTGGAGCAGCGTCATTTTTGCGATCCCAATGGAAAGTTAAGAATAGCTATGAATTCACGACTCTGTCCATCGAAAAAGTAACAAAATAAAGCCCATAGAAAAGAAAGTAGATTTGCTCCGAACTAATAGCAAAAAAAGTAATTTTCACGTTCAGAACACACTTCCTCAGAAGCGAAACGAGGAAACAGGTTTGCCAGTGCATTAAACAAAAAAATCCGGATTTACGGACATAACAAACTTTTGGTCTTGGCCTGACAGGAGTTGACAGATATAGAAAAAGACGCCGGTTCTCCGACGAGACTTGAGTTGCGTTTTTCCCCGGGTGATTTGATGTACTTTTGTTTCATAATGAAAGTACCGTGTACCGTTTTATTTGTCACTCGACAGCTAAAGCAGGTAATGTCGAAAACTAAAGCAGGTAAAGCTACAGTGAGCTACATCTGAAGAAGTGCAACTTAAAACTGGTTTGCAGAATTTGATTCTACGCGACAGAAGATGCTATGCACAGCAAATGAAGACGAGAAGTTCGCTTTTAAGTAAGTAAGTAAGTAAGTATATTTATAACCCACTAAAGTTTTGACAAAAACAAACAGTGGAGTAAATAAGGAGAAAAAAAAGAAAGAAAAAAAAAGACAAAATACGTTAACAAAAAAGACTAAAATAACCTAATAACCTAAAATAATTTTAGAATAACTTAAACATAAAACAGATCATTTTCGAGTTGTATGAGTGTCCTGAATTTTACGAAGTCTTTTCAGAAGTGCTTTAACACTAGCATACAGGGGCGTCACGTATGGGGGGTGGATGCACCCCCCCCCCCTTCCGCCGATGTTGTCGGCTAGCCGGTAAAAAATAGATTTGTCGCGATTTTTCGTAAAAAGAATCGATTTTTGGGGGAAACAGTCGATTTTTCTTAAAAACGGTCGGTTTTCTTTAAATCAGTCTATTTTTCGCCAAAACAGTCGTTTTTTCGCAAAAAAAGACGGTAAAACTACAAGCCAGTAGGTAAATACCTTGCTCCATATTTGATAGTGCTAGGATTCGCAGTCAGCAGTGATACATACGATTCGCAGTCAGCTTTGGCTGAAGGAATATTTTTGCTCCTCTCCCCCCTCCGCCCCAAACATTTTGATAGTAACGCCTCTGCTAGCATAGAGGCCAAACATTTACCTCTCGACTAGAATGAGCTATTCCAGCGTCTGCAGAACCCCTCATGTCCTTTCAAGCTTTGTTCCTACCTCAACCTCTCTTTGTAATCGGCATTTTTCGATTTGTTCTGGGCACACTTCTTTCGCGGGTCTCCTGTCATTTGATTTCTGATGGCTTTTCAATTCTGTTTAAAAATTCTATTCCTTCTTTTTTCACTTATAGCCAAAGATGACCAAAAATCAATGCACATAACCTTGTCTCTCGCTTTTAGTATATAAGGTATATCAATGTTACCAGTCAGACCTCACTTTAACAACTAACCTATTGTGATTTTGACAGGCTAAAATGTGAAAGACCGAAGTTAGGCAGATCCAAATCCCACGGGAGTAGAACAGGTAGCCGCGTTGCTGCCCCCATGAATCATGTCTCCGACCTATCGGGGTTACAAAACCTGGTTCAAACGACTTCTTCGGGGACTGGGTTACGACTGAAGCTGTGCAGAGACAAAATTAAAAAAAAAATTAAACGACTCGGATTTTTTTTTATTAAAATGAATGCCCGGGACCTCGGCGAGGCCAAAATAAACGACTGATACGACTTAGCAAAAGGCCAAAATAAACGACTGATACGACTTAACTGAAGGCAGGGGGGATGAGTCACCCCCCCTCACCCCCCCCTTCGGGCCACCCCTGCCCTGAGCACTGGCTGTCCACTTTATTTTTGGTTTTGTTTCTTCTGATCCTCAAAAGGAGTCGTCCCTGGGACAAACAAAAACGCAAGGACTCCTCAAAAGGAGTCCTCCGGGAAGGAAGAGAATATGCCTTTAGTATTCCTTGTTACGATTAAGATTAGCTCGGAGGTCGGTTTAGCTATCTTCACCAGATTTCTTTAATCTATCCGACTTTATCTTTGATCATCTCACTACCAATTTACTACCAAAGTTTTGAGTTTTGACCAATTTAGAGCTGCAGTTCCGACCTTTGGGAAAGTAAGGCTCTTAAATGAGGATGCCTACTCAGATAGGTAAGCATTTGTAAGCTTGACCCTTGTACTGTAATTTTATACAGCCATCGCCTGTGCGATTGGCTTTTGCTGACTGTTTTATTTGTTTTGCTAGGCTATTGGAGAAAACAAGGCACAACAGCGTTGCCACTTGACTCAAATAAAATGCACTATCCAAGTACCAAAAAGGTACTACCAGGGGAGAAAATGTACTACATAATTTTTTTTTTTTAGTGTGTTGCGCTTCGCGCAACACGCGCGTTGTCTTCCCCTGCCGCTACCGTGAATATCTTTAGCACGACCCTATAAATATGGCCTGAATCAAACTGAATCGAAATATTATATCATTTCTTACAACACAAAACAAAATCATCCTCTTTTCTCCTCTTCTTGACTGTTCTTGCAGATTGGCCTATTGCAATTAGGAGACAAGGGCAGGGGCGTCACGTCTGGGGGGATGCCCCCCCCCAGTGTTTGTCCGCTACTCTGTAAAAAGTAACCGAATCTGCGCGAAGTGGCTAGATTTTTCGTCAAAACAGTTGATTTTTTTCATGAAAACAGTCGGCTATTCTGAAAATCAGTCTATTTTTCGTCAAAACAGTAACGCATCTGGGCAAGGGATCATAAATGTATTTAATAATGTGCACAAATGCGTAATGTAATATGTCATGACAGTTCTAAGACCCGAAGATGCGGTTTGGAGAAAAGTGCTAACAGTTTCAAGAACTTATGACACCAGGACCCTTGCCGATAAGGATCGAAATACAGCTATAATAAAATTCAGCTGACGTATCCATATTGCACTGTCAAGTATCCATATTGCACTGTCAAATATTGACTTAACTAGCTCACAAAGATTAGATTAAAGTAATCAGATCCAATGACCAAATGTTTCAGATAAAATGAGTGAAATGCAACTAGCTCCACATCACCTTGACAGAAATTTGTAAAAAAAAAAAAAAAATTAAGTAGTAGCTTTCTTAATATGTACTACGAAAGTATTACTTTTTTAGAATGTACTATACCAACTCACTACTTTGAAAAAAATGTACTAAAAAGAGTACAATTGTACTACCGGTGGCAACCCTGGGCACAAGGCTCTAGACGTAGCCATAGCCACCGTATATGAACTCCCTGTTTCATTAGCTGCATTTTTGCTGTCATCCAGTTAACCGACCTACAAGATTTCCCACTATAAGTCGTTTTCTACCTTCGGTTAAACGACATATGTTCTTATGAGTTGTTTTTTTGGCTCTGTTTGCCAGTCGGTTAACCAACCTGTGGACTGAGGCGGGAGCTCCGTCCAACCGACCTACGCTCTTGGCACAGTGCGAAATTCAAAATTGTCATTGGAGAGATAGGTGCTGGCAACGGGAAGACGCCATTTTTCCTTATAAGCCGTTTTTTAGAGCTAAGTCGAACCGACCGGCAAGACAAAAAAATTGGTCAATAGTGGCAAATAGGTAGGTTAACCGACCTACAGAGAAAAGGCAAAAAATGCAACTATTCTCAAGACCTCAAGTTCTGACCCTTCAGTCTGCCTTCAGTCACATGAATTCTTATTATACATAATACATTGCTATTCTTGCAATCCCCATGCTGCCACCATAGATGGAATATATGCATGCAGTTCTTACTGCATCTTTCCAGCCTCTACACATACCAAATGTGTGATATTGGGCTTTGATTAGAAGCTCTTAACCATTCTTTACAACTCAAGATTTTTTGGTCTGAGTCGGACAAAGTTGCTGCACTGCAAAATGCCTTTCTTCTAAACACCTGATAACCATGGCCAAATTCTCTTTGTGCCAGCTTCCGCTTCCAGTTTTGATTTTGCACATTTCGTGGATTTATTTGCACTACCGTATCAGGTTAACTCAGCTTGAGTGACCCTTTGTGCTATGTATTTTCACCTTTTCAACTTAGTTTTCTGCTGGGAATTTCTGACATAAAAGTAAGTGGGTGACACTTGATATCAATTAATTTGGTCAGGATGGATGTATTTTGATATTCTATATGCGATCCTTGTGATTTAATCTTTACTTATACAAGTTTATTATGGGTGGCTCAAATTCATGGGTTGTGCCAATAGCAATGTATCCTTTATTATAGTTTTGACGTTTTGTACAGCCATCCATCATTCACGGATCGGTGATTGACTGGGGGCTCCTTATTGTCTCATTTGCTTCTCTATTGGATTTTGTCGGGCAGTCAGTAAAAATAAACGAGTCGGCGGGAAGCGGAGCGATTTTATTCCAGAACAGTTGATTTTCCAGAACCCGTATGATGGTTGATAGTATCGTTAAGTTGATTAGAAATCTTGAAAGTGTTTGTAATATTATCCTTTTGGTATGGGTCCAGCACATGTTGGAGTTGTTGGAAATGAATTAGCAGACAGTATGGCAAAACAGGGAATTATCTCTAGGAGAAAGGAAACGTGAAGCCGACACAAAAAGAGTATATACAGTATGTGTGTAATGTGTCGAGTGAGAAGGAAAGAGAAGGAATTACTAGAAATTGTTTAAATACGATATTGGAGTTGTATGATTATAAAGCCCCACCGGAAGATTTGACACATGACCAAAGATCTGTTGCGGTAACTATATTTAGACTATGAACTGGCCATGCGAGAACAAGATCTGTGACGTATAAATGGAGGAGAGTAGATTCTCCTCTATGTGATGTATGTAATGAGTATGAAGACGTAAGACATCTTATGTACGGATAGTAGATTTTAAGAATCTAGTGATTAAGTATTTTAGGGAATTTACAATGAGATCGATATTAGGTCATGCGATTCCCCTAAATGGGCGCGTAGAAAGGCAGTATGTCTATTGGCGAAGTATATCAAGAGTACAAACCTGCAACATGTGTTGTGAATTGTATATTTAGGATAGTACCATGTCAGTGTTCAATAATTTATTTTGATAGATACATGAAAAGTGAACTTCACCAAAGAAGGAATAAAGAAAGGAAAGGAGAGCAGAAGTTGGACTGAGCCAGTATACTCCGTACGACGTCTTTGTCGAACCCCCAAAAATCTTAGAAAGTTTGACAAGGCCAGAAGGACGCAGTTTAGATCATAATTGTGACAAGGCCAGAAAGCCACAATTTGACAAAAGAAGTGATCAAGGATATGAGGATACGCACGTATACGGGCGATTGATTCGCCCAAACGTCAACCTTCAAACAACAAACAACAGTTGATTTTTTTCGTTAAAACAGCCGATTTTTAGTATAAATAGTAAAAATTTTCAAAACTGTTTTTTTCTTTCTTGAAAACAGCCATTTTTTCTGCAAAACAGTCAGTATCAATTACCAGCCAGTCGGTAAACTCCTTGGCCTCCCTCCCAAACATTTTTGGCTAGTAACACCTCTGGTCACAGTCATACACAAATAAAAGATTTTTGGGCCATTTAGATATTATGGTATTGCTCATCTATTTGGATCTTCATTTTTTCAGGCCATGGCATGTCTAATGAAGAGTGTGGTATAAGAGACGTCTGGGCATCGAATTTGGAAGATGAGTTTAAGCTCATTCGCCAGATAGTGCAGAAGTATAATTATGTGGCCATGGTGAGTATTAGCCTTTTTTGTTTTACGAGATTGGGACCTGAGTAAATCTATTATGAAGTTACAGAGCACTCGATCCCAATTCATGCTCACATGGTACTTGTTACGAGTAGGTGATGCAAGAAAGTAGATGAAATTTCACCCCCCCCCCCCCAGTTTAACTTCAGTTTGAGCATTTCTTGCAGCACCTCAGGTAATCTAGGGCAAATAAATTTTCTACTTTCCAACCTTAGATCCACCTGTTTCGTGCCACACTATTTCCAGCCCCCCCCCCCCTTCCCCTTCAGCTCCCCATACAGCCTCCAAACCTGAACCGGAAAGCATTGATTTGAGTCGAATTGATAAATTTCGCATTCCGGACATCTTTTCTTCCCCTCCATCAAGTTTGACTCTAATTGGAGCATATCTGCAAATTTCCGGTTCCCGCTTCACCCTCCTACCATGGGCAGATCTGGTCCGGACCTCAAATAACAAATTTAGGCCACATAAGCTCGGTACTGTCCAACTTGCATCCCATTCCCCCCCCCCCCCCTCCTGCAACTGCCCCAACCATGTGGCCTAAAAATGGTTCGGACACATGTTTGGCATACTTAGATCATCAGTGGTTATTGCCCATAAAGTTTCAGTCGGATCGGACCTCCCTTTTGCAATCTACGGAAGTTAGTAGTTTTCGGATTACGTATTTGATGGTGGAAAAAGGATACGTCAGCTGAATTTTATTGGAGCTATATTTCGGCCCTTCTTGGCAAGGGTCCTCTTCAGGCTCAAAACCGCTCAAGTTGGAAAAACAAACTTGTGGGAAACACAAAACTATTTAACTTCGTAAATTCTTTCGTGAGTCTTGCTTGGAGTTAAAAAGGTTGCTCTGATTGCATTTTGGACACGGCTGCTGTTTTTGCTGCTAGATTGGGTCGTAGGTCGGGTAGAGATTTTTCAGCATTTGGGTTGAATTTCCTTTTGTTTTAGAGATTTGCTTGGGGTTTGAATTTCCTTTCAGTGATGATGACTTTCCATGTTTCTGGTAGTGAGTATTTGCCTGTGTCTCTGTTGATCCCTGAACGGTTCTTCATAATTTCACCGGCTTCTCTTATAGTTTGATGAAGTCCGGTGCATGTTGCAAGAATCTGAGCTTTTCCAAAATGTACAACTTGGACGGGTTTTCGAAAACATGTTCTGCCAGTGATGATTTGAAGATGTAATTTGGACGGTGCCCGTTGGAAAGGGCGTGGTCGATCTCCTGTTTATGCTTTGTGAGCCTCTTCGAAAGTCCTCTCTGTCCTGCCAACATAGCGCTTCTCGCAGTCGCAGGGTATTGAATAAATACCTCGTTGGTTCTGGTTTGGGACTTGATCTTTGCCGGTGTTTAGGTAGGACAGTAGAGTGTTTTGAGTCCGGTGAAATGCTTCGTGGAAAGGCATCATCAGTGATCATCCATGGAAAGGCATCATCAGTGAAAGGAAGTTCAGACCCCAAGCTCTTTTCTACAACAAAACGAAATTCAACCCAAATGCAGAAAAATCTCTACCCGACCTACGACCCAATCGAGCAGCAAAAAGAGCAGCCGTGTCCAAAATGAAATCACAGTAACCTTTTTAACTCCAAGCAAGACTCACGAAAGAATTTACGAAGTTAAATATAAACGCTAGGATAGAATCTTTAGTTTTGTGTCTCCCACAAGTTCGTTTTTCCAACTTGAGCGGTTTTGAGCCTGAAGAGGACCCTTGCCAAGAAGGGCCGAAATATAGCACCAATAAAATTCATCTGACGTGTCCGTTTTCCACCATCAAATATGATTCGCAGTCAGCTTGGGCTGAAGGAATATTTATCCGAATTACGCTTCCATCAACTCCCCCAAAAATGGTCGGATCCAGGAACGGAAGTTTTCCTATGGCATTGTGTCGGGTCCGATTTGGTCTGGTCACTAGTATGCCTGCCATGTTTCATCGTCCTTGGCACATCTGGAAGTGACCGAACTCCCGATCACGGTATTCGGGGACCGCCCCCCCCCCACCCCAACTGGCTCCAACACTACGATATCGTTCTCCCACAGACGTATCTAGGGCTTACGATTGTAAGCCCCACCAAATTCCACCCCGATCTCTCGACTCTAAACTTTTCATGATATTTCCGATACCCCGTCCAACTTCCCCCTCACAAATATCGGATCTGGTCCATAATTCAAATGGAACATCTGAGACGATAGCTCTTTCCACTTGCCAAGCAAATCCGATCACCCGTTCAAAAGTTATGCATGTCACCAGATTCCGGATTTCCAATTCCTCCACCCCCCCCCACGATGGTCGGATCGGAGAAACGACTATTCTCAAGTCTCTCCATGATTTTTTAGTCTCTTCAGTCTGCATTCTTTGTCTGTTCAGAAGATTTTCTCGATTTTTCGCCCTTTTAGCCCAGAGATGTTATGGCTGCAGTCAAATTTAATGAGAGTGATCCAGTAATCCCAAAATAAAGCACTTACTCACGAAAGGTGAATACTATGTTTTCATCCTTAAATTTTTGTTTTTAACATGTTTCAAAAACTAAACTTTCTGAAGAGAAATAAGATCAAAATTGGGTCTCTAGTTACCGGTTCATTTTTGTTCGTTTCTGTTCTATTCTTAATTAATTAATTTATTTCTAACCCACAAATCGCACAAGACGAAAACAGTGGAGTACAAAAGAATATATGAAGACATAATTAGGCAAAACATAACACATACAAACAAAATCTACTTAAGAGTCAAACAGACGAATAAGCCCATGAGAGGGCGACAGACGCGCGTACGCCGTTTCGGACAGTTTTGGAGAAAAGACAATTTCTCCGTGATATCCGGTAGCGAGTAATTACTAATAATTTTAGAATTTCTTTTCCAAGGAGGGTGAAAAAGAAGAAATTTACGAAAACAAAAGTAAGAGGATCGCATAGCTTTAATATCCTTTATCTTTGCAACAGGATAAACACCAGAGAGAAAAGAACAGAATGGTCACAGAAGGACGAGTATAGCTTTCCAAGAGGTTTCCGATTGTATTTCCTCCTGTTAGCAACAATTTTCGAAAAACCCAGTTGAATTTGTAGTCTACAATCGGAAAGAACGAATATTTTTAGTAATGGTAACACCCAACCACCGAATAGAATCAACACTTGGGATAGAAAACTTCAAGCAATTTAGAGACGCGGATGGCTCGGAGTTAAAAGACAGATATTCACATTTTTTTACATTTAAAGAGAGTCCAATATTGGAAAAAGAAGAGGAAACCTTCTGAACCAAACGCGATAACTCTATTCTATCACCGTGAACTAAAACGGTTCTTACAATGGGACTAACCGATCTTGCTAATTTGGTAGCGTTCTGGAGTCAATTGATGGAGGCTATATGTGAAGGTGTCTTGGCGAACCCCCTCTTGCGACCCACCCCCCGTTGTATCCCCCTTATAGTCAGTAATTTCTTATATGGATTTGTCTAGATTTGCTTGATAAATGAAGACATACTTGTATGAAAAGTACATTGATAAGGCGAGCGGCCAGCGAGCCGCTGGCCGATTGCAAATATGCAAATATTTGCATCCGGGGGTGGGGGGTGGCGGAACCAATGTTAAGACTGTTCAGTTTTTATAATCTAAAGGTTAACGATACACTCAATACAATACAAGATGAGAAACCACGACTCCAACACCACCTTCTGGTTACCCACTTTTCCAAATGGAATACATAATGTTACAAACTTACCGGATATATAGATTGGCCTATCGCTGGATACCATTTAAAGTGATAGATCTGATGGGAAGGACTTCTCGAAATCCTGGCTGTATTCCATACGCATATGTTTTAGAACAACCATACACTTGATTCCTTAACCATGAATTTTCTTGTGAACCTATTAATCCGGAAATATGGTATTTTTCGTAGCATAGTGCAACACCATTCATTTTGAAGTCGGGACAAGTAAGTGGTAAGAAATTCCTTTTTGCCAATGTTATGGGCTCGGTGTTTGAGGGGGGGGGGGGACGGCTTAAGTATTCTGTAGTCAGAGTTTGGGATGGGGAGAGCAGGGGCGTCACGTATTGGGAGGGGGGAAGGGGAGGGGCCAGCCGGTAAAAAATAAGAGAGTTCGCGTGAAGCGCCCCAATCTTTCGTAAAAACAGTTGATTTTTCATGAAAATAGTCGCTTTTTATGAAAATCAGTCGATTTTTCGTCCAAACAGTCTATTTTTTCTTAAAAACAATCGACTTTTCTAATGGTCAGTCTATTTTTCGTCAGAAACTGTCGTTCTTGTTTTGAAAACAGTCGTTTTTGTCTTAAAAACAGTCGGGCAAAATGACCAGCCAGTCGGTAAATACCTTCCCCCCAAAAACATTTTGCCGTAGAGGTATGCTTATTTGAACACTTTTTTTAACTGTTCCACTACCTTGGCTTTCTTACTTGCATATAAAAATTAAAATGGAAAAGAAAAATAACAAACTTGATATCAGCTAACAGCCAACTATTTCAGGGTTATCCTGGCACAAAACTGAAGCAGAAATTCAATTAAATTTCTTTGATTTTGAATTTATTAAAAAGGTCCTTCCTCTTTTGAAGGCATCTGACGGTTCGGACCGCCATCTTCTCCATTGAAGGGGCGTTCCTCCCGGCAAACTTTTCAAATTATAAAAAACAAAACAGAGGTGTCAGTTGAGTCACTTTCATAGATGAATGGTGAATTAGCAAAATATTCAAAAAGGGACCAAAGGGTGAGTGATTATTACTAGTATTTATAGGAGAAAATGCCTGGTTTGGGTTTTAGTTTTGTCTTCGGCGATCGTTCACTGTTAGCAAACGTTCACATAAGCATACCTCTACTGTAGTTAGATAGTTTTAGTGATTCAACTAGAAGCAGTTAACGGGCTAAGATAACAGACACTCGTAAAAAAGAATATGTGGCTTGGAATCCACGCTTTTTTGTTAATTTTGTCTGTACAATTTTGTACAGAATAATTGAATTACCGGTTTGTACGACCTTCACTGGCACCAATAGATTCTGCTCGATTGGAAATAATTCAAGTCATTGTGTTATGGAACATTTTTTCCAATCGTAAACAATTGAAAACCATTGGAAACGATTGTAAACAATTGTTTTTCTACGATTGTAAACAGCTGTTTACGACTGGAAACAGTTGTTACTATTGTTAACAATCGTAAAAAAAATGTTTACGATCGTTTCCAATTGTTTTCAATTGTTTGTGGAAAAATGTCCCATAATACAATGACTTGAATTATTTCCATACGGGTGGTGCCGTATGGAATACATGTGTAGTTGATTTTCACTATCGTGTATTTCATGTAAGTTGTGTTCGAATCGTGTTAGATAGTTTGGAAATACACATAGTTTATTCTACCGTGTCGATAGTAATCGTCTCGGGAGTAGAACCCAACCCTGTAACAATTGGGTTATCGACTTGTTGCTGATGATCGTGTTAAAAGTTTCATTTAACTCCCCAAAACAGGGAGTGAACTGGGAGATAAATTTTCTTTTCATAGAAACACGTGAAATGGTCACTTTTGGTCAGAATCACTGCAGCAAAAATGACACATCTGACACATCGTGAAAAACATGAAATAGTAACTTCTGGTCCGAATCCCTGCTGCAAAAATGACACATTTGGACGTTCTGTGAAATAGAGTGATTTTGATGTCGTACGTAGGACAAGAGTGGCACAAATAAATAAAGTGACAATTGACACGATCGTCCGACATGTGGCAACCCTGTCTGCAGGACTGCTGGTTGAGCCTAATCTCAGTGCCTTCATTTCTTCTAGGACACTGAGTTCCCAGGCGTTGTTGCTCGTCCTATTGGGGAGTTCCGCAGCTCAGCCGATTACCAGTATCAGCTTCTTCGATGCAATGTGGACTTGCTGAAGATTATTCAGCTTGGCTTGACTTTCCTTGATGAAAATGGTAAAACTGCACCTGGATTTTCAACTTGGCAGTTCAATTTTAAGTTTAGCCTCAGGTGAGTGATCAGTATACTTCGGAACCAGCATATAAAAAAGTAAAATGGAGAAGAAAAATAGCAAACCTAATATAAGTAAACAGCCAACTATTCCAGTGTTATCCTGCCACAAACTTGAAGTAGAAATTCAGTTAAATTTCTTTGATTTTGAATTTACTAAAAAGGTCCTTCTTCTTTTGAAGGCATCTGCAGGTTCGGACCGCCATCTGTCCATTGAAGGTGATTTCCTGGTGGCAAACTTTTCAAATTATAAAAAGCAAACCAGTTGTCAGTTGAGTCAATTTCAGTCTTGAATTAGCAAAACATTAAAAAAGTGAGAAAACCGTGAGTGGCTATTACAAGTATTCGTAGTAAAAATGCCTGGTTTAGTTTTTAGTTTTTTCTTCAGCGATAGTTCACTGTTAGCAGACGTTCACATAAGCATACCTCTACTGTAAAATAAGAAACACTGTGATTGCGCATTGAACGTCGATGTGAAAACGGGCATAAACAAGTTCCCGTATCGAGTGGATCGGACTTTAAGGGGTTGAACTTTATTTTGTGGTCGGGTTCGATGGTTGGGAGGGGCAGTTTTCGGTAACAGTGATCTATGGTTTGCACTGGCTATGACAGGTTTGCAAAACTGCATTATCAGCGTGATCCAGCCGCACTTTTAGTGGCGATGTATTTATAACGTGTTTGACCCTACTTACCCTAGTTACTACGCATGATTGTATTTTTGTATTTTCATCATAATATCATGCTGCTGGCTGATGGGGCAAATCACGTCACAAGATCGTGTTCCGCCCTACTTTCCGTAGTTACTACGCATGATGTCACGAGTTTTGGCTTCTCATTGTCAAGGCTGGAACGCATTTTTCTAATTTCGGCGAAGATATCACATGCCACGGGCTAATCTGGCTAATCACATTACAGAGAGCGTGTTCCACCCTTCTAACAATAGTAACTATTAGTTACTTTTTGTGTTCCAACCTCGTAAAAAGTTACCACGCTGACCGTTCCAACCTTCTCGAAATAGTAACTATACTAACTATTTGCTTACCATGCTCGGGAGCGTAGTAAGCGTGGTAACTACGAATCTTTATAATGAGCCGCAGGATTAGACCGTGGCATGATATGATCTTAAAATCTTATCTTATCTTATCTATGTTACCGAAAATAGAAAAATGCGTCCCAGCCTTGACGCCAAGAAGTCAAAATTCGTGACGTCATGGGTAGTAACTATGATATGTAGGGTGGGACATGCTCAGAGATTCGTAGTTATCACGCTTATCATTGGTTGGAACCTTCCAACCTTCTTTTCCGGGACTCGACCGGCCAACAACTCTTTTCACATAAAGGTTGCATATTTTGTAAGTACAGTACCAGTTCATTGAAAACATTTGTTTACTTACGGACTATAGGTCGTTCTTAAGAGTTTTGTTTAAAGCTCTTTAGAATGGGCTGACCTGTAAGGCCCAGTGTATGATGGTGGTTAATAGCCTATTGTGGTTCCGTGCGTAGAATATTCTTGTGCAGTGTGGCATCCGGGACTTAATGCTGGTCAGAGGGACACACTTGAAGGGATTCAGAAGAGAGCAGTGAAGATCATGCTAGGCCCCACCTACACTTCGTATGAAGCGGGTCTAGACAGGCTTGGTCTCTCTACCTTTCTGAAAGACGCCACAAGTTGACAATGGATTTTGGACGTAAATGCTTGTCCTCTGATCTTCATAGATCTCTCCTACCGGATAACGAGGCCCCGAACCAAACTCGACCTGAAACAAGGCTTCGCGCTGCAACCCGTAATTGTACCAGACTTGTTCGCCCCGATATACACTCTACTGACCGGTATCTTTCGTCATTTGTACCATATTTCGTAAATTATTTTAATACTGAACCGTGATATATTTGTTATTAATTGTATATACATAGAAATATTTTAAGGTAATTATTGAAAAGTGATTATAAAGTTTTAGCCGTGTTAAGAATTGTGTGACGATCCAACGCTAGCGAGTAATTATATGAGCTATTCAGGAAATAAACGTTGTTATTATTATAATCGGTAAGCAAACCATAGTGTGAATTGACCGTTGGAATCCATAATGAATCCTTGAAGTCTGCACGTGTAGTAGTCCATCCTGACGCCATAGGCCATCCTGACTCCGATGATTGTATTTTTGGACATTTACCGTCTTCTCTCCGGCCTACTACACCCCTCGCCATAACATCAGGTTGAGAGTGCATTTCACATACAAATACAGTGGTTGTAACGTAGACTACTTGTCTTTTCTGCCGCGTCCGACGATGCTTCCTCTTTCTAGTGAAGACATGTACGCCCAAGACAGCATAGACCTGCTTCAGAATTCAGGGATCCAGTTCAGACGACTCGAGGATGACGGCATTGACCCGAGAGATTTTGGAGAGCTCCTCATCACATCCGGTGTAGTCCTCATGGATAATATAAAGTGGCTCTCTTTTCACAGGTAGATTTCTTTTTTTTTAAGGTTAATTGAGCAATCTATTTCGGCAATCCAGAGCAACCCATTTGATTAATGTTCTTCGTGGAGAACTTGTTTTACTTCAGCCGTCAAGTAAATATGAAACTTCGTGGTCGACAGTCGTCCACTTTTTATTTGTTTCCTTTTCTACTGCACTTACGCCCTTGGGCAGTGCGTCATAAATCTTTTATTCATTCATTCATTCAGTTACTCTTGAGGTGGGCTGGATACAAACAAAAAGATTAAGATTGTGAATATTTTGATATTCTGGGCTAAAAATGTCCGACTCTACTTTCTGAGACTGGGGGACGCTTCAACGTAGTTTTTGGCGGTAGTAAGAGATAAGTTCGTCATTTTATTTCTTTTTGTTTTGTATTGCCATGGCCCTTGGGCTTTTAGTGTAATACATGTCGTATCGTATAGGCTCCAGTAGAGAAACAATAGAAGTTCGGGTTAACTTGAAACCCTCACTGAACCACTTGAGATCACCAGCTATTATTTTTCAGTGGTTACGACTTCGGGTATTTATTGAAGATCTTGACCGACCAGAATCTACCAGAAGAGGAGAGCGAGTTCTTCGAAATGCTCAGAATCTACTTCCCCGCCATCTATGATGTGAAGGTAAATGACATGAATCAATTTGACCGGGTAAGAGGTCTTGGGTTCGGGCAACCGTGGGCTCCCCAGTTAACAATGTTAGGGTTAACTGTAGCGGTCCTCAGCTTCGTGAACGAAGACGTCAGCCGGAGTCAGAGCCCTAATTTGGTAGCGTACGCCAGACAAGCCGGTCCTTGGATTTGGGATAGTACCATATCCCTAATGTGAGTTATAGGACAGGATAAGGTGAATAAAGCTAACTATATTGAATATATTACCGCTATACAGAATCAGGGTTGAACACTGTATATAATTCAGTTTGCTTTATTTTTCCAAAAATTCTTCGTAAGAAAAATAGCATCGGAAATATCATACAGATTAAAGCGAGTACATAATATTTCTGTTAATTCACATAATAATTTTACGATTTAAATACAGTTTTGATTTCATACAAACTTAATCTAAACTAGACCTACGTTGCCTGGGCAACGTGAAGTGATGCAGCAACCTTTGTTCGGCTTCGCCGACTAAAGTGTTGCTCTCGCAACACTTTGGTTTGCTAAAGGTTAAATGCTGCATTTGCCCATCGAGGTTTTCAAAATGGTATGTTCGAATCCAGGAAGAATATTTTTCTGAACTGATGGCGCAATCTGTAATCACATGGTCCTCAGCTTTGAACAAAAAAAAACAACAATATCGGAAGTAGGGACTAAATTGACTTTGAAGCCAGTTGAACTTTGTCCTTTTCAATCGTAGACATCGTGACTTGTGGACTTGGAACATTATCTTATATAACCTAGTTGGCATTATACAGCTGTCCATAGCTTTTTAGTTCAAAATACCTCTACTAATTATTGCGTAACATATATCGTTGTTTTACATTATCATTTGTATGCGTTGCGTTAACACTTAGTTCTAGGTTACAGTGAAAGACCATCACCATAGGCCATTCTTGCGTCTCATGAAAATGGCAATGCTTAGCAGCCGATTCTGGAACGACGACTTGAACCAAACTTTTCTTATCGTCAAAAATACCGGAAACAAAATAGGTACACATACTAGGAAAAGTCGGAAGCCCGGAAAATGAATATGGTGTTATCGCCGACTGTTAGTTACAAGTCCCTGACTTGTCTCACAGTTGGATTCCGCCTATTCTTTGTTTGAGTGTTTACCCTACCCTACCACTAAAGTTGTCAACCCCTCAAAGACTTAATTCTAAGTTACAGTGATAGACCATGGAGACTCATTTTCTTACCCTCAGATTTAAAGAGATCAAATAAAATGGGCACCAATTTGCACTAGTTTCGAGCTCCTTATGAACCCCTTCTAGCAACTGATTCCTACTTACAAGTCCATCTCCCCGTGATAGACATAGTATAGGTTATAAGGTACACCAACTAGCAAAAGTTAAAAGCCCCTCATCGCCAAAAATGATTATGGTCTAACATTCAATTTTTGCTTACAAGTAAAACAAGACCAAAGGTTTCGATGGGATCCCAAAAATTCAATATCTGATCCAGACAACTGGGTCTTGTCTTAGCCAGATCCAGTCTTCGCCAGACTCCTTGAACATTTTTACAATTAAAATTCAGAAACAGATTAAGGCCAAATAGCTAATCACCTGAGAAAACCAAGTTCAGATTTGGATTCAGCATGTGTGTTTACCCCTATAAGTCATATCTGTTTTGACGAAAACTTCCTGCCACTTCTGCCAATTTCCCGGTTCCGGCCGAACTCCAGAACTACTTGTACGGCGAAAAAAGAAAGCTCAAAGACGAAATCAGGGTATCTTCTTTCCCCAGTAATGAACATCTAATCAACTTCAAATAGAAATTTAGCTTATAACAAATTTTCCGATTCCAGCCGGATTCCGGTCGAACTATATGTCCGGGTAAAATACGATTGTCACACAGGGACTCAGCATCTCTTCTTACCCCTAAATCGCTTATCTAATCAACTAGAAATAAAACTTTGACTTCCAACAGTTTTCCGGTTTTGGCCGGATTCTGGACGAACTACATGTCCGGGTAGAAACTTGTTTTCACATAAGTGTTCAGCATTTCTTCTTGCCCTAAATCGAACATCCAATCAACTCCAAATTAAACTTTTAATTTTGACAAACTTTCCGGTTTGGGCCGGATTCCGGTCGAAATACTTGTCCGTCGAGAAAATAGTTTTCACCATCGTCTTCAGCATGTCTTCCTACCCCTAAATCGAACATCTAATCAATTTCAAATAAAACTTTTACTTTGAACAAACTTTCCGGTTTGGGCCGGATTCCGGGCGAAATACTTGTCCGTCGAGAAAATAATTTTCACCATCGTCTTCAGCATGTCTTCCTACCCCTAAATCGAACATCTAATCAACTTCAAATAAAACTTTTACTTTCAACAAACTTTCCGGTTTTGGCCGGATTCCGGGCGAACTACTTGTCCGATGACAAAATGGTTTTCACCATCGTGTTCAGCATGTCTTCTTACCCCATAATCGACTATCACATTAGCTGTTTCAAAATATTTTGTTTGTCCCTTAATTTCAATCCCCTCCCCCACCCCTAAATGTAGAGCTACAAAGCCCATCTACGAACTTGACTGGTCCGACGACCCAACGAACCTTCTCACCAAGTTTCATCAAAATATCTCATTCCCTTCGAGAGTTATCGTGCTTACAGACGGACGGACAGACGGACGGACGGACAGACGGACAACTTTTGCGATGTCATAGGTATCCCTCCACTTACGTTTTGGGATCCCAAAAACAACAACACAATATCTGAAATAGGGACTAAATTGATCTTCCAGCCAGTTGAACTTTATCCTTTTCAATCGCCGACATTGTGGCTGGCGAAAACTTGGAACATTATTTTACACAATCTGGTTGGTATTAAAAAGCTATCCGTAACTTTTCAGGATCAGAATACCATAGATGGCACTCGGCTAATTATTTCGAAACTATGTCGTTGTTTTACATTATCATTTGTATCCGTTGCGTTCACACGGTCAGAAACCTCTCACCGCCGAAGATGATCATGGTATAACAGCCAATCGTTACTTACAAGAGTTACAACTCCCTGACATGTCCCACAATTGGGTTCCGCCTATTCTTTGTTTGAGTTTGTACCCTACCACTAAAGTTGTCAACCCCTCAAAGACTTAACTCCATGTTACAATGATAGATCTCCATGTTAGATCTCCATGTTACAATAATAGACCCTTACCGTCTGATTTATAGAGATAAAAAACATTTGCACCATGTGCACCAATTTTCACAAGTTTCTAGCCCCTCATGAACCCCTTCTAGCAACCGATTCATACTTACAAGTCCAAGTGTGTACCCTACCACTAAACTTGTCAACCCCTCAAAGACTGAACTCCATGTTACAGTGACAGACCAAGGAGACCCTTACCCTCTGATTTATAGAGATACAAAAAATGTGCACCAATTTTCACAAGTTTCTAGCCCCTCATGAACCCTCATACTTACAAGTGCATCTCCCCTTGATAGACATGGTACCAAGTTGTTCTAACGATCAAATACACAGGAAAGAAATAATAGGATCAATAGGTACACCAACTACCAACATTGCTAACCCCTCAGTGCCGACGATGATCATGGTCTAACAGCCGACTATTGCTTACAAGTACCTTACATGTCTCACGATTGGGATCGGCCTATTTTCGGTTTCAGTGTATACCTCACTGCTGAAGTTGTCAACCCCTCCAAACTTTCAAACTATTGTATCTCATGAAGGAATTTTTGTACCAAAAAAATGGCATATACTTTGATCAACTCATCGAGGTCTACCGAATACCTTTGAAAAAAAATTCTATCTTTATTAGTTCAAAAGTTGACTTTTGTGCCGTAGGCCAACTTTCTAATTTCACCACTTAGAAAGGAGCAAAGGATAAGCTTTAATTTCTTCAGCAGTGAGAGAACTTTTAAAGTTTAAGAGGCCCGTCTGATTCCATTTATCTTCCCCACTCCCAAGTGTAAGAAACGGAATGATAAACTCAGCTGAAATCACAAACAGAAACGGGTAGAAACAATAGATGGCAGCACTTTCGGACCCGTGGGAAAATGACACTTTTTTTAATATGTAAATTTTTCTATTTATCATTCAAAGAAGATAATGTATTGGCTGTGGGGCCGGGGAACTGCCGCACATATTTCGCACTTACAGATTTTAGTCCATCTTCAGTTTAAAACTGGTGCTTGTCTCCTTGCCTGTTAGAACGGAGCGTTCCACTCGAAAGCAGAAACATGGTTTGATCAAATGAAAGCTTGGCTGCATAACTTCAGATAGTCCTCTGTGACATAGGCTGTACAGCTCCACTTTAGTTCGCACACTGTAGGCTTTGGCTCAATTACAAGCAAAAACAACCTTTTTGGCCCCAGGCAAGAGTTCTACGGAGCTTTCCAAAATGTAATGTCATATTCATCAATCCGGCCTAATGTCCACAGTTTCTGTAAATCCGCATACGTTAGACCCTTACCGTCTTCTAGTAATAAGACGACGACAAAACGAAAGTGTTGCTCTCGCAACACAATAAATAATACTAATACATACACTATATAGATACTATATAGTGTATATATATAAGCTAGTTCAGAAAGTTCTTGGAACGGAACGTACCCACTACTTTGTGCGTAATGGATGATCAACGATTAACTCGCCCTTTGTGTTTTTCTTCATTTGTAGTGCTGTACACATTTTGTCGTTATCGTTAATTGTCTTTTCTCTCTTTTGTTCTTTATTTCTTTTTCTTCCATTTACTCCGTTCTTTTGAATGTAACGGGTTATAAAGAATATACATACACCTACAATTTACTTCTAAAATATCAGCTTATCTTCCGAATCATACTAGATCGCGGCAGCGAAAGAAGTCCCGTTCAATATCGTTCTTGTCTATCCACGACCCGGAAGCAAGGATGTTCCTTTGTTCAGCGAGCGATACCTGCTGGACACGCGTAGGAATACTCTAGATGACTATCTCTCTTTGCCGATGCAAAATCTCCGGCCTCTCCGGGTATCTAGCGGAAGAAAGGCAGAAGTGGTGTCACAGCTGCTCCCAAAGATCGCGGTGATTGATTGACACAGGATTTGAGTCGTTGAGTTTGAGTCGTACGGACACGCTTACTCCTTCTTCGGAGGATCGCTGACGTGTTTTGGACTTAGTCATATAGAGTTTATTCGTCCTCCCGAAGGAACGCAAAACACAGTCGCAGCAACCTGACAGAGAGTTATCTTGCTAAAACATAGACTGACAAACCTTGCGAAGTATACTAGCTGCGTTCATTGTAACGGGAGTTCTCACCGGTGGTCTCCGGTTTTTCTTAAAAGCCGTTTTTGAATCCATCGGTGACTACTCACCAGTCTTATAACCCGTTTTTGAACTAACCGATGTCCGGTTTTACCTCACCGGTGGACTAACCAGAACCTGCTCGGGAGCCTGGCTTCAGCGAAGAGTCAGCAAGTTTTCGACAACTCCCCGGTGAACCCACAAACGTGTTATAAGAGAAAAATCGGACACTGGTGACAAAACTCCAGAGACAGCATGGAGTGCAACGAACGCAGCTACTGTAACTGACGTTTTGGGATCCCGAAGCGCCAGTAATTTGTTTTTACTTGTTTCCAGTATTTGATGAAAAGTTGCAAGAACTTGAAGGGCGGGTTGCAGGAGGTGGCTGAGCAGTTGGAGTTGGAGCGCGTAGGTCCTCAACATCAGGCTGGATCTGATTCCCTGCTTACAGGAATGGCTTTCTTCAAAATGCGAGAGGTAAGTTAAATCAAGGTCCCATGAATGAATGAATGTATTCCCAAAAAAGCCCTTTGGGCCATAGCTGTACAAAATATAAAAATAATTAGGCACTCCAGCTGCAATGTACCAATCAAATATTCAACACTCAACTAATATTTCGGATAACTAAATACTGTCAGACAAACCAATACCTACCCCTACCACAATATCAACCTACAATAAAGCTTTCACGGTGGTCCATGGCAACCTAATGCTTTGTTCATCATACATCTTTACCAATCTTAACCGGTAAAGCTGGAGCACAACAGAAAAGAGACTCAAGGTGAAACACTAATCATTCCAAGAAATAACAAGAGCTGAAAGCTCATATGGCACTTGTAAGAACAGTTAGCGTGATTGTCAGATACGGTTTGCAGTTTTCAAGGCTGGATCTCTCTCATTCATTTCATCAGAAAATGGGCTTGATCTAGTAAATCTGAAATGGTTATACCACTCATTGAAAACTGTATCTTCCTCCAACGATGATCGGATCGGGGGAGGGACTATATTTTCAAGCCAATCTAATAGAGTCCCTAACATGCCTGCAAAGTTTCACGGTCATAGCACATCTGGAAGTACCCTAACCCGTGATCATCGGAATTAGGGAAAACCCCCTCCAAGTCCCCCCACTGTGACACGATCGGTCCTGTTTTGTCAATAATAATAATAAGTATTTGCAAATTGAATGGCAGGCCGTTAAGCCTCTACAATGTATCTATGGCTTATGCTTGTTCTTCCCTCCAAGTCCCATCCCGTTCTCTCGACTGTAAGCGTTTCAAGAGATTTCTCCCCCCGCCTCCAGCTCCTCCCGATGTTATCGGATCCGTTCCAGACTTGAAATTGATCATCTGAGTCACTTGTTATTGACACTTGACAAGTTTCATGCACGTCTTATCACCTGTTCCAAAGTTATGCATGTCAATAGAATCTTCCCCATGATCATCGGATCGGGAAAAGAACTATTTTCAAGTTGACCTGGAAGAGTACCTAATATGTCTGCCAAGTTTCATGGTCCTAGTACATGTGGAAGTACCCTAACTCGTGATCACCGGAAATCCAGGAAAACCCCTTCCAACCCCTCTACTGTGACATCCCGATCCATCGACCCTAAGCATTTCACGACATTTCCAGTCCCCCCTCTCTTCGGATTCGGTCCAGATTTGAAACTGAAAATCTGAGACACTTGTTCCATTGTATCCATTCCAGAGTTATGCATGTTTCTAGTTTCCGGATTCCCCTTCCCTCCCCCCCCCCCCCCCCCCGCGATAGCAGGATCGGGGAAGTGATTATTTCCATGTTAATCTGGTTGGTTCCCTCATATGCCTGTCAAGTTTTATTGTGCTAGCTTATTTGGAAGCGTTTCACCAGATTTCCAGTTCCCCCTCCAGCCCCCCCCCCCCCCCAGTGATCGGATCTGGTCCGTATTTGAAACTGAGCATCTGAAGCACTTGTTCTTGACATAGTCAAGTTTCATGCATGTCTGATTACCCGTTCCAAATTTATGCATGTTACTAGTTTCCGGATTTCCCATCCCTCCACTCCCCCCACGATGGCCGGATGGGGAAAGTGATTATTTCCAAGTTCTTCTGGTCGGTTCCCTGATATGCCTGCCAAATTTCATTGTCTTAGATAATGTTGAAGCGTTTCATGAGATTTCTGGTGTCCCCTCCAGCCCCCCCCCCCCCCAAGTTATCGGATCTGGTCTGGATTCGAAATTGAGCTTCTGAAGCACTTGTTCTTGACATATGTCATGTTTCATGCATATCTGATTACCCGTTCCAAAGTTAGGCATGCTAATACTTCCCGGATTTCCCATCCGTCCACTCCCCCCAAGATGGCCGGATCGGGGAAGTGATTATTTCCAAGTTAATCTGGTCGGTTTCCCAATACGCCTGCCAAGTTTCATCGTTCTAGCTTATGTGGAAGCGTTTCACGAGGTTTTGGGTGCTCCCCTCCAGCCCCCCCCCCCCAGTTATCGGATCTGGTCCGGATTTGAAACTGAGCATCTGAAGAACTTGTTCTTGACATATGTCAAGTTTCATGCAAGTCTGATTACCCGTTCTAATGTTATACATGTTACTAGTTTCCGGATTTCCTGTTGCTCCATCCCCCCCACGATGGCCGGATCGGGGAAGTGATTGTTTCCATGTTAATCTGGTTCGATCCCTTATACGCCTGTCAAGTTTCATCGTCCTAGCTTATGTGGAAGTGCCCTAACTAGCAAAACTGGGATAGACCGACAGACCGTAGTTTCCGGATTTCCCATCCCTCCACTCCCCCCACTATGATCGGATCCGGAATATGACTATGTCCAAGTTAATCTGGTCGGTTCCCTGATATTCCTGCCTAGCGTTTCACTAGATTTGTTTGACTTGGACTGACCATCTTTAAACCGTAACTGTTCCCGCATTCGCTTTATTGTACATCGTCGCATGGCTCAGTGGTAGAATACTGGACTGGTAACACAAAGGTTCGTGTTTCGACCCCGCGTTCGGGCAGCGCTTTTTTTGCTCCTGTTTTTACTTTTTGCTCCCGTTTTACTTTATAGTTTCCGGACTTCCGGATCCGGGGAAAGTTGGATTGGGGAAGTGATTATTTGTAAGTTGATCTGGTCGGGTCCCTGATATGCCTGTGAAGTTTCATCGTCCTAGCTTGTCTGGAAGTGCCCAAACTAGCAAAACCTGGACAGACCGACAGAACGACAGACCGACAGAAATTACGATCGCTATATGGCACTTGAGTGTGCTCAAGTGCCATAAAAACAGGAACCTCGAACGAACAAAATACTGAATACTCGTTGAGCCCAAGAGAAACATATCTTCAAATAATGCATAAAACGAAATACGCCAGCTACTATGTTTTGCAGCGATTTTTGGCCCTTCTTGGCAAGGGTCCTCGTGCGGCTGTAGAACTTCACTCGATGAAAACTGTGTAGCCTGCGTAGTTGTATGTTAGTTGTACGAAAAAGTTGCATGTATTGATGTGTAATAGTAAAGAATACTATCATTTAATATGCCTCAGATTGGGCCAATCTTATCCAGTAGTATCCAGTAACATCCTGTCAATTGCTATAGTAGCATCCAGTCTTGCCAATAGTAGCCTGCAGTAGAATGCATTAACACGGTAGCCTTGATATAAAAGCATGTAGTAGCATCAGTTTGTACTGCATGCTACTTTTTCGTACAGCTTCATACTACTATTTTGAGATACATTTTCAGCGGGCAGGGTCAAGCGTTGGTGAAGGATCAAATTATTGCAGGTTCCTTCCAACGTAGTAGCTGACGTATTTCCTTTTATGCACTATTCGAATATATGAACAACATACTGGGGGTAAAAGTACTGGTGGTGGGGGGGGGGGGAGGCGTAAGGTATAACCGACTGGCCGGTAATTTTCACTGAATATCACAAACATATGATGCAATAGAAAAGGCTATCGCCTCTATATAACACTCGAGTAAATTGGGTGGAAGCTCGAGTTGAATCGTACTGAGCATTAGAGTAAAAAAAATTCTATCTATCATGCCCTTGAAACTTCTGATTTAAGACAAAGCAAGAGAAAAGGCTTTCGAATCTAAATAACTTTTTGATATAATATAAAGCAAGAGAAAAGGCTTTCGCATCTAAATAACTCTAAATCACTTTGAGTAATCGAACTGATCAGAGTTAAAAATTCCATCAACAATGCACTTGAAACTATTGATCGATTCAGCATTAACCGCATCTTCGGTCAGGCTGTTCCAAGGATCAACAATGCTGTTACGATCGCAGAAGTTTTATAACAGATAACACATGCACTGTAAACAAAAATCTTGCAGTATTTGCTACTGGGATTAATCTTGTCTCTACTGAGATAAGATTATCTCTAATTCGGATTAGTCTTATCCCAGTAGAGATAAGGACCAGTAGAGATATGGGATTAAAACGTCCTTGTGGAATCTTGGTTTGCAAGCTTGTACGCGTGCCCCCGCTGATGACGGTTAATGCTGAATCTTACTAAATCTGTCATTAATTTTAATGAATAACTAATTTGATATGTTCAGCATTAACTGCGTCTTTGGTAAGGCTGATCCAAGAACCAACAAGTTTATTACCAAAGCTCCACATATAGAGAGTGTTCCACCCTACTTACCGTAGTTACTACGCATGACGTCACGAATTCTGACTTTTTTCCGTCAAGGCTGGAACGATTTTTCTATTTTCCAGCAGGATCTCACGCCAGGGGCGAATCCGACCAATCACGTTACAGAGATGCGTAGTTACTACGCTTACTACGCTCCCGAGCATGGTAAGCAAATAGTAACTATTAGTTACTATTCCGAAAAGGCTGGAACGGTCAGCGTAGTAACTTTTCGTGAGGATGGAACGGAAATAGTAACTAATAGTAACTATTGTTAGAAGGGTGGAACACGCTCATACACGTCTCTGTGGAATTGTGTATAGGCTGTGTAGGGGATCTAGCGACTAGCTATATTCCTACGTTTTCAGTTTGAATGTGGGCTACTGGATCACGAATACTTAAATTTATTCCGAGGGACATTTACAATGGCCTTCACTAGATTGGTTCCCGGTCATCCCCCCGCCCCCCTCTTATGAGTTCCACCTTTTGAGATGGTTCGTACATAGTGGAAACAGTGGTTCTTCGGACTCTTTGACAAAGAACGTGCTCTTCGGCCCTATCGTGTACTTAGTAGGGGAGGGCCTTGGTTTTTATGGTGCCATATAGCGATCGTAATTTCTGTTGGTCTGTCTGTCTGTCATTCTGTCGTTCTGTCGGTCTGTCCAGGTTTTGCTAGTTTGGGCACTTCCACACAAGCTTCCACGCAGGCGTATCAGGGACCCGACAAGATCAACTCACAAATAATCACTTCCCCAACCCGACTTTTCCCGGATCCGGGAGTCCCAAAACTATAAAGCAAAAGGGGAGCAAAATGTAGCAAAAAGAGCGCTGCCCAAAGACGGGATCAAACCACGTACCTCTGCGTCGCGAGTCCTGTGCTCTACCAGTGGGCCACGACTGCATGTATCAAGAAGCGAATGCGGGACTTGATACGGTTTGAAGATTAAAGTTTGGTGAGATCGAAAGTGGTTAAACTAAACAAATCTCGTGAAACGCTTCCCCATAAGCTAGGACAATGAAACTTTGCAGGAATATCAGGGAACCGACCAGATTAACTTGGAAATAATCACTTTCCAGATCCGATCATAGTGGGGGTAGTGTAGGAATGGGAAATCCGGAAACTATTAACATGCATAACTGTGGAAAGGGTAATCGGACATGCGTGAAACTTGGCATGTGTCAAGGACAAGTATTTCGGATATTCAGTTTCAGATCCGGACCAGATTCGATACCTGTGGGGGGGGGGGGCTGGAGGTGGGCACCACAAATTACCTGAAACGCTTGACCATGAAACTTGACAAGTGTGAAGAACAAGTGTCTCAGATTTTCAATTTCATCTGGCCCGAATCCGATTACTGGGGTGGGGGTAGAGGGGGGATCGGAAATCTTTTGAAACGCTTGGATCGGGATGGAACTTGAAGGGAAAATTGCAAGTGCTGAATGTAGGACAGTTACGGGAGTACCAGGTCGGAATTTTTGCTTATCAATGTTGGAATGATGTAAGTCCAGAGGTTTTTCGTAATTATTTTATTGACAATAGATCTTTGCATCATTATGAAAACGCGTCATGCTAGTGACTTCGACGTCCCGCATAGAAGTGGAACCAGGGCCGGCTTCCCTGCTAGATTTTCAGGGCCTAATGTGTCTAACTCTGTTCCGGAGAGCATTCGGGCGGCTGAGCACTTGGGGCTATTTTAAAATACATTGAAAAAGTATTTGTTAGGGCAAGGTTCATAGTTTTTTTTTCTTTTTTTCATTTTCTTTTTTCTCATTATTATTCTTAAATCAGTTGATGACAGCTTGGTTATTATTTCTTATTTTACTGCTCTTTTCTGTTATGTTTTGTTTCTAGTTAATTATTAGTTAGGAAATGAGTTTTATGTACCTGCCCAATTGCAAGTGCTTTTTTGTACCTTTTTTGGGGCGGGTGCTGGCATCATAGTTAAATGTATTTTGGCCGTAAAAATATAAACTGAACTGAACTGAACTGAATAGGGTACTTCCAGATGTACTATGACCATGAAATTTGGCAGACATATTAGGTACTTTCCTAGGTTGACTTGGAAATAGTTCCTTCCCCGATACGGTGATGCTGGGCGAGTGGAGGGATGGGGAATCTAGCATCTAGTGACATCCATAACTTTAGAACGGGTGATCGGACGTTAATGAAACTTGAGAAGTGTCAGGAACAAGTGCCTCAGATGATCAGTTTCAAGTTCGGAACGAATCCAATAACTGAGGGGAGGCTGGAGTGAGGTGCAAGAAATCTCGTGAAACGCGTAGAGTCGAGAGATCGGGATGGGACTTGGAGAAAAGAACAAGCATAAGCCTCGGCATAAGCCGTAGAGGCAAGACTGACAGAACAGGACGGGATCTTGTCACAGTTTGGGGAGTTTGAGAGGGTTTTCCACAATTCCGGTCATCACGAGCTGGGGTACTTCCAAATGTGCTATGTCCATGAACTTGGCAGACATGTTAGGGACTCTGTCAGATTGGCTTAAAAATAGTCCCTCCCCCGATCCGATCGTCGTTGTGGGAGAAACAGTTATCACTGAGTGGAGTAACCATGTCAGATTTAGTAGATCAAGTCGATTTTCTGATGAAATGAATATCGGGAGAGAGATGCGGCCTTGACAACTGCAAACCGTATCTGACAAAAACATGCTAAATGTTCTTAGAAGTACTATATGAGCTTTCAGCTCTTGTTAGTCAAGGAAACACGAGCATCAGAGAAATCCCATTTAATTTCGCAGAGGAATGATCGCAATTTATTTTTCGGTGAGGAAGATTTAAGAAACTTTTCACAATCTTTAGTTTGAAATACATATGCACTTGCAAGATTATATACTTAGCATATTTGACGGTGCAAAACGAATACGTCAGCTGCATTTAATTACAGCTTTATTTCAAGCTAATTTTACACTTTGAGCGGCTTGAGCCTGAAGAGGACCCCTGCCAAGAAGGGCCGAAAAATAGCTCTAATAAAATGTAGCTGACGTATCCGTTTTGCACCGTCAAATTGATTCGCAGTCAGCTTGGGCTGAAGGGTAGATTGAGGTTCGCAGAAATTCTGCCGGAATTGTTCGAATCGTAATGTAGCTTACTGGTTGGTAGGGGTAAGTGTGTCACGAAGTCCTCTCCCCCCCAGTTGTCGGATTTGGCCCAGTTCATCAAGTTTCATTCGGATCATGACCACCCCTTCAAAAGTTATTCATGTCTAGTCTACTCACCTCCGATCACCCGTTCACAAGTTATTATAAAAATCGACTATCGATAGTTGATTTTTATGATAAACTTTATATCTATCTTGTAACCACGATCGTGGTTATAAACCAAATTTGCGCTATTGTCAAACAAACAGAAAAAATTACAATATATGGATCTGATGTCAGTACGCTTAAACATTCACGCTTCGTTAAAATATTTCACGAACTCGGGAATAAAACTTTTTGCATATATAGCGTGTTTTGTAGGTACGGGACAGAGCTTGTGAACCTTAGAACTTACCACTCGTTCTGGTCGACTTCTAGCATTTTGATGGGGGAGAGGGAGGATTTAAGAGTGGAGAGGAGGAGATACCATGGCTGAACCGAAGTCAGTGCTTAGCTCCTTTCTGCGCTCCTGCAGTGTTTTTAGGTTAAAGTGTTTTAAAATGTATGAGTAGGGAAGCTTTCAGTTTCAGTTTCAGTTTATTTCAAATATCAACACATATCGTGGCTTGGGGCCAAATGGCGTTCCACTATGAATAAGAAGAAGAGCCCGCTCTGTATTCTTTCTAGTTTATCTCTTTGTTCCTGCGATAATGAAAAATGCCAAACGGTGGCTGCGTACTCCAGGGTGGGTCTAATGAAAGAAGTATAAACTCGTAGTAGGTGACACTGGGGTATTTTCATTTTTGAAAGAATTTCTTGGTTTTGTATTCCTGCATTGGTACGTTTCAGCATGTCCTGACAGTGCGCTTCCCATTTAGATCGGGGGTTATGGTAATACCCAGTAGCTTAATTTTCTAGATCAAAAATAAGATTGGGTTCCGGCTTCCCCATCCCTCCAGTCATGATGGTCGGATCGAGAAAATTACTGTTTCCAAGTCGATCTGATCAGGTCCCTCACGTCTGCCAAGTTTCATCGTCTTAGCTAATGTGGAAGTGCCCAAACTAGGAAAACCCGGACCGACATTACCATCGCCGTATGGCACTTGGACGACAAAGCAGGTCCCAGAGGCACCTCACAGTGCTACTTATTACCAGCTCAGGTTCTTTTTATACTCTTCGCCTCTCAAGAAGAGAAATGTCCACTTCCTCCGTTCAAGACTCCAACTCTTTTTATTATTAATAGAACGCCACTTAGTTTGAACGCACTTGCTGTAAAAAACAAGAACTACGAGCTCATATGGCACTTGTAACGAGTAGGCTGTACAAGAAAGTAGATGAGAGCGTCACAAAACTCACCCGCCATCCAAAAATATGGTTCGGAAATAGAAATAGGATATTTAGTTTCACTCATTTCTGAGCAGTTCCGGCGTCGTCTCGATTATCTGTAGCAAATGCACACGACTGTTCAAACTTTCAGCCCAATAAAACCACTTGTTTGATCCCTAGACGTGCTACACGATTTCCGGTACTCCCTCTACCTCCCCCAACCGTGGCCAAATCTGGTTCGGACTAAAAAAAATGGACCATCTAAAGCAACTTCTTTTATACCATCTATCAATTTTCACTCGAATCTGAAAATTTTTGGAAAATTCCGGTACCCCCCCCCCCCCCCCTCCCACCAACATTGTCGGATCCGATTCTGGCCCAAAATATGTCATCTAGGGTATGTGCTCTCTCTATGTTCCATGTTTCATTCAAACTGATGCACTCGTTTGACCCCTATGCGAGCCTCAAAGTTTCCGGCAATCTCCATCCAACTCCTCCTACTGTGGCCGAACAGGACTTGAAAACATAAACGTTGTATCTCTTAATTCTCTGTTCCCGGCCATCAAGTTTTACTGAAATTGGAGCATAGCCTATCTGCAAGTTTCCAGTACCCCCCCCCCCCCCTACCTTGGCCGAATCCGGCCCGGACGCCAAGTAAAAAATCTAGGCCGCATAAACTCGGCACTCTCGAACTTGCATCTCATTCGGTCCATCAGTTTGTTTTTTGTGCGTGTCAAAAGTCCCCCCCCCCCCAATTTCCCCAACCGTAGTCGCAAATGGTTCGAACGCATGTTTTACATGTCGAGGCCATCGATTCGTATCACCCATTAAGTTTCACTCGAATCAGACCACTCGTTCGCAATTTATAGAAGTCATTTTCCATATTTCTCTTCTCGTGCCCCCCCAAAAATGCTCGGATCTAGGAACGGAGTTTTCCGGGGGTATGTTGTGTCCGGTTCTTAAGTCAGTTGATTCGGGTCGCTAATATGCATGCAAAGTTTTGTTGTCTTTTTACATCTGGAACTCGAACTCACGACTACTGGAATTCCAGGAAACCCCCTCCAACTCCCCCCACAGAGCCCCGAAACCATCTGGCTCCGTCAATTTCATCTAGGCCTAATGCTTGTTCTCTCCATTAAGTTCCGTCCCAATCCCTCTGCTTTTAGCGTTTTTGAGTTTTCGCCCCCCCCCATCCCCACAGGTATCGGACCCGACCCGGACTTGAACATCCAAGGACACTGAACATCCAAGGCGATAGCTCACCAGACAAGTTTCATTCAAATTCGATCACCCGTTCAAAAGTTATATACGCCACTAGATTCCTGACTTCCCATCCATCCACTCCCCCCACGATGGTCGGATCTGGGAAAGGTCTGTTCTCAAGACAGTCTCTTCGGATCCCTGACATACCTTACAAGTTTCATCGCCCTAGCACATCAGCAAGTATGCCGAACTCGCGGGATCGCTAGAAATCCGGACCCCCACCCCAACTCCCCCACAGTGCCCCGATCCGGTCAGGTTATGTCAATGACGTATCAAGGACTTGTGCCTGTTCTTACCACCAAGTTTCATCCCGATACCTCCATTCTAAGCGTTTCTCAAAATTTCCGGCTCCCTCCTCCAACTCCCCCCCAATGTCATCGGATCCGGTCCGGATTTTAAGTGGGCCGTCTGAGACACAAGGTCATCCTAAATATCAACTTTCATCAAGATCTGATCACTCGTTCGCAAGTTAAAAATATGTCAAACTTTGGCTTCCCCCTCCCTCCACCCCCCCCCCCAGATAGTCGGGTCGGGGAAGTGATTATTTGCTATTTAATCTGGTCGGGTCCTAACATGCCTTCCAATTTTTATCGTCCCAGCACATCAGGAAGCATCGAACTCGTGGGATCACTAGAAATTCGGACCTCTCTCCCCCCTCAACTCCCCCAAAGTGAGCGGATCCGTTCCGGTTATATCAGTCACGTATCTAGGACTTGTGCTTGTACTTTCCACCAAGTTTGATCCGGAACTCTCCACTCTAAGTGTTTTCCAAGATTTCCGGTTTCCCCCTCCAACTCCCCCCAATGTCACCGGATCCGGTCTGGATTTAAAATGGAGGGGTCTGAGGCATGGGTCCTTTCATGTATCAAGTTTCATTAAGATCCGATTACCCGTTCGTAAGCTAAAAATATCTAATTTTTCCGGATTCCCCCTCCCTCCACTCCCCTCCAGATGGTCGGATCGGGGAACAGACTATTTCTAATTTAATCTGGTCCAGCCCCTGATATGCCTGCCAAGTTTCGTCGTCCTAGCTTATCTGGAAGTGCCCGAACTAGCAAAACCGGGACCGACACACCGACTGACGGACAGAAATTACAATCGCTATATTGCACTTGGCCGAAGGGCAAGTGCCATAAAAAACGTGCCCTTCGCAACGCTTTAACCTGTGTCAAATTCGCTTTTGTTTGTGTTTTCGAGCCCCAGAATTCCAGATGCGTTTTCGGTTTCAATTTTCGTTTCTCGGGTGTTGACTAAGTTGTATCGGAATTCCAAACAGTCGTGACGTACTAGTGACGTCATTAGGTTGAGGACCAAGCATAGGATTTGATTGTCCCTAGGTCGTTTTACAAATGTAAACGCGACCGGTGCTTAGCTGGCCGCTCGGATCTATAAATATATATTCAAATCTGTGTTCACCGATAGGAATAAACTACAGTTTTTCGTTTCCTGAGGTAAAATAGATCGAATGGGTGTGATATCACGCTTGTATTAGATTCCGATACAACTTAGTTTAGACCGATCCTCAGGGTCTTGACATTTTGTCAAGGGAAATTTGCCTCGTTTTCTGAATGCCTACACTTTTCCTCGGAACCAAAAGCTTCACAGTGTGTATTTTTTTCGGAATATTATTTATATTTTTTTCCCGTCGTTTTAAATTTTTTAACCGTCGTTATATTGTCGCATTTCGAGGATAAATTGGCGTTCTTATTATCGTGACGCGATCAGTTTCGTTATCTTTTTGTCTGGAGTTTATAGTGGCCGTGATTGTGCCTTTACATGATAACTGTAATTTCCCAGAAGAGGATACTTTTTATTTATTTGGCATACACATGCGTCACATGTGTGTGTGTGTGTGTTGGGGGGGGGGGGGGGAGGGGTCACCTACCCCAACATTGTCGGTCGGTCGGTAAAAAAAAACAACACCAAAGGTGTCGATGGGCTCTCACTTCCTGATTAACGGGTGTACGTGTATACATATAAGAATTTAAATGTAGGCTATCCCCCGTCACTGACGTTTTTGGGATCCCAAAAATGGGGCGAAACGCTGCGATTTTCCATAAAACAGTCGATCAGTTCTGAAATAAAATAACAATCATTACTAAGAAGAAGACCACGTAAAAATTGCCGACCAGTGGGTAAATACCTTGGCTCCCAAAATTTTCTTTGGCTAAGAACGACCCCTGGCATTTCCAGTGTCGTTTCACTGCAAGCAAGGATATGCTGTGGGCTAAACAGTACGTTTCTTCCTTTTTGTGGTGTTTGCGTCTACAGGACCCGTACAGCTTCTTTCTATGTTTTACTGTTCACTATTTCAGTTAACTTTCACATATTTTGTTTATATCTCTCAAATTCATACACAATTTTTATTTATATACACACATTAGATTTCTACATACACACACATTCATGCACATACATTTTTTGGAGTCTGGTACATTTTTTCCCGGGAAGTACATTTTTATACCTACGTCTAGTACAATTCAAAAAATTAATATCGCAACACTGCCCCACACACGGGGCAGGTAGTGCGGTCCAGTCGTCGACAAAGCAACATCAGTTACAAAATGCATGCTCTGCTCTCTTAGTTGCAAATCACGCTAATTTGGGCCGTTTACCGACCATTGTCAGCTTGATGCTCCCACATAAGCTCATGCATACAAATATACAGTTTCTTATTCTCTTATATCTATACAATTTCATACATTACCACTTTCTCGGTTTATACTAATAATTTACAATTTTTTAATTTTAATCCACTCTTTTCCCTACTAAACAATTGTAATATAACCTAATTACCTTAAATAGCCTTAAATCGCACTTCGAGCGAGATAAGGTGGTGTGATCCTCCTGTAGAGTCTCTCGCTGGTTGGCGGCTTGATTGTTAGATTGTTATTGTTACATCGGCTCACTGGCACTTCAGTGTAGCCGAGATTCCTTGGCTGGTAGATGCTGTTGTCACATCGGCTCACTGGCATCCCAGTCTGCCGTCCTCCAGTGATCAAAATAAATTGTCACGAAGTATTTTCGAAATTAAAGAACCTGAACCTGAACGTGTACTTTGTTTACGCATATATTGTTATATATGTTTTCTGTCGTTTTAAATCTTTATCGGTCGTTAATATTTTCATTTTCAAGGATAAAGTGGCGTTCTTATTAATGTGGACGCAAGCAGTTTCGTTAACTTTTTGTCTAGAGTTTATACTGGCCGTGATTGTGCCTTTACATGATAATTGTAATTCCCCATAAGAGGGAACTTTTTTTTAATTTGGTATACATATGCGTCGCCTGTGTGTGTGTGTGTGAGAGTATACAAATACAAATAAACACTTTCTTATTCTGTTATATCTGTACAATTTCATATAATAAACTTTCTCAATTTTACTAATCATTTACAATCAAAAACATTAAAAACCACTCTTTTTCACAATTGCAATATAACCTAATTATCTTAAATAAGGTACTGGCATCCCAGTACAGCCGACATTCAGCATTTCGGCCAGTACTCGTTCCACACCATTTTTGAAGCCATCCAGGGTAGCAGCGTTGGTAGATTTTTCGGAATGAATGGGATGGATCGTAGGTTCGCCTTTCTAACGCGAGACTAAACAGGATCCTTGCCAAGAAGAGCTGAAATATCGCAGGAATAAATCTCAGCTCATTTTTTCATGTAGTCGCTTCGTGTTGGAGCAGCGACAGTTTCCCTTACACTTCAAATCGGTTTAAGCTGTCAAACACCACAAATCGTACAACTGATAAGGTTAAACTGTCAAACACCACAATCGTACAACTGATAAGGTTGCCAGATAAAGCTTTTGCTGGGATCGTAAACTAGAATTCGTACCCGCAGTGGTGGGGTGGGGTGGGGGGGGGGGGAGATATATTAAATGATAAGCTGACCTCAAAACCCTCGGCGAAACCACTATTATTTTGTCAGTTCTAATGTTCTTCTGTTTCAGATGTTCTTCGAAGACAACATTGACGATGCAAAGTATTGCGGTCATCTTTACGGTCTCGGAACGTCCTTTGTTGTAAACGGAAGCTTCCATGATAATGGGGAAGCTAATTCTTCATAAAAATCTTTTCAGCTTAGGTAACGTTGTTTGTAAAGTTTTGTGATAATTTTTTATTACGTAACAAATTAAAAAATGAAAACGATTTTTCTACTGAATAAGTATCAGTTTTGCCACTCAGGCCATTCAAAGTGTATTTCTAACGTTATATCTTTATGAATGTGAATGATAATGCAAAGATAGGCCTGATATCTTGCATTTGCATGGCTTCTATAAATCTATTGATAGTTTTTATACCTTGATTGTCGAAAAACTGCAAAGCAAATTTGCCATTAGTCTCGAGATTGTCTGCTCAAGACACTGAGCGAGTGAATATATCACTTCTGACCATGGCAGGATATAGGGAGTAAAAGAAAAGAAAAATAGCTTACAAACAACCGAGCACAAAGTATTCAGCCGAAATGCCCCATTCCAGCTACAGGATTTTTAGAAGCAATTGTTCCGTTCTTGCCTCAGTTGTAGTCGTGTTTAATATAGGAGGGCTCCCTTCTTTTAAGTTAACTTCAGAACTTTTAATTTTTATTTTTCTGTCCTCTTTAATAGTTGTCTTCTTCTGAAGACTAGTTCTTTTTTTTTCTGCATGTTATTGCGTATATTTATGTTCTTCTTCTTCTCATGGCGAGCTTCTTTATTTAGGCATTCTTCACCATTCTGAGGGGGACTCAGCAGACATGGTACTCGGTAGGTAATAACCCGATGAAATATTCTTTGAATGTGTAATTGTACGAAAAACTTGCATGTATTGATATGCAGTAGTATCAATGTAGCATGGAGTACTTAGATTTACATTCCTCCGCCTGGGTTAATCTTAAGTAGTAGCATGCAGTGGCAACCAGGGGAAGTGGGTGTCCTAACGCCACCGTGCTCCAGCGCCACCGTGTGTTTCCCGCCACCCAGGAAATCTTGCATCATCAAGAGGATTCGTTGGGCCAGACGAAAGGGTCAAATATTTTGGTAGATCCACCGCCACCGTTTGTTTTCCGCCAATTCATTAGTGCAGGTACTGGTTCATGTAGTGCTGGTTCATGTAGCTAAATCGTTAAATACGAAGAGGGGTTAGGGGTGGGAGTGAGACCTATATATCCTATATTTTAAAACTTTTCCTATAATATACTATATTGAGTCAGAAACCCTATATTCTCCTAGATTTCAGCTTTTGCTGTTTTTTCGTAAATTTCGAAGTTAATTCTGCAAAACTTGTCAAAGGTCGAAGTAATTAATATTCCTGCAAACAATTTATTCAAACAATGTTTGCAACGGATACGTCAGCTATGATTTTTCATCAGCGATATTTCGGCCCTTCTTGGCAAGGGTCCTCGTCAGGCTGTCAATCTTCTGGTTCACCTTCGGGGAAGGAAACAAACCTGACAGGTTTGTTTCCTTCATAAGGTTGGAGGGGGAAACCGGAAATCTTGGAAAACACTTGGAGTGGAGGGATCCGGATGAAACTTGGTGGATAGTACAAGCAAAAGTCCTAGATACGTAACTGATATAACCGGAACGGATCCGCTCACTTTGGGGGAGTTGGGGGGGGGGGGGGGAGAAGTCCGAATTTGTAGTGATCCCGCAAGTTCCGTGCTTCCTGATGTGCTGGGACAATGAAAATTGACAGTCATGTCTGGGACCCGACCAGCACCCGACCAGACCCGAAACAAACCTGACAGGTTTGTTTCCTTCCCCGAAGGTTGAACCAGAAGATTGACAGCCTGACGAGGACCCTTGCCAAGAAGGGCCGAAATATCGCTGATGAAAAATCATAGCTGACGTATCCGTTGCAAACAGACAGGTTTGTTTCCTTCCCCGAAGGTGAACCAGAAGATTGACAGCCTGACGAGGACCCTTGCCAAGAAGGGCCGAAATATCGCTGATGAAAAATCATAGCTGACGTATCCGTTGCAACCATTGTTTGAATAAATGTTTCAAAGTCAGCTTGGGCTCAAAAGAATATTTACCTGCAAACAAATTTTCTCAAACTCTCATGGAGCTTTCGGACAGCAAAGTGAGTGAAAGTGTTGCAGACCTTTCTGCCCCTCAGAAAGAAAAGGAAAAAAGCAGATGAAAAGCAAAGTGGTCTCATGGAGAAGCTTTCTTCATTTAAAAGGCGCTGTTGACACTCAGTTTGACGTGGTTGTGTGGTTTTCTGGTCCTTTTAAGTTCTCACGAAGTCAATCAGCAGTGTCTCCGTAGTTCTTTAATTTTGTATTTGATCTATGTTCATGGATAAAACTTACCCATCAAAGTCTCTCGTATTGGATACTATGTTTTATGGCACTTGCAGCTCCGCTCAAGTGCCATATAACGAAAACTTTTCGGTTCGGGCGGTCGGTCCACTCTTCTCGAGTTAGGGCACTTCCAGAAGTGCTAGGACGATGAAACTTGGCAGGCGTATTAGGGACCCGACCAAACTAAATTGGACTTAGTCACTTGCCCGATCCGACCATCGTGGGGGGGGGGAGGGGGAGGTGACAAAATCCCAAAATAGGGGCATGCATAACTCGAGCGGGTGATCGGATCATAATGAAACTTGATATCTGGAAAGACCTCGTGTCTCGGATGTCTCATTTCAAATCCGGGACCGTATCCAATGAATGTGGGGGGGGGGGGGGCGGAGGGGAAACAGGAAATCGTGTGAAACTCTCAGAGTGGATCGATCGGGATGAAACTTGGTAGGAAGAACAAGCACAAGCTCTAGCTACATCATTAACAGAACTGGACCGGCTTCGAACACTGTGGGGGAAGTTGGAGGGGGGTCAGGAATTCCGGCGATCCGTAGTTAATGTACTTCAAGATGGGCTAGGACGATAAAACTTGACAGGCATATCGGGGACCCGACCAGATTAACTTGGAAACAGTCACTCGACCGATCCGACCGTCGTGGGGGGAGGGGAAGACGGCGGAATCCGGAAATTAGTGGCATGCATGACTTTCGAATGGGTTATCGCATCTTAATGAAACCTTATATCATGAAAGACCTCGTGTTTCAGATGTCCCATTTCAGTTCAGGAAACTTCAGGAAACTCACTCCCAGGCCTGAGAGGGGTTTACCGCCACCTAACGCGAACTCTACGTTAATCCTAGCTAATAAGAAGACTGAGCTTAACGTTTCAAACAATTATTGATATTTAAGTCCAACTAAAGACACTTTACAACTTCAAAAACTCAAGGCCCTCAAACTATTCAAATTTCAAAAGGTGAGAAATGGCCCGCAAAAGTGCTCCTCTTGAAGACTTTCCTTCTTGATACGTAATTTTAACTTTCAGTAGCCTCTCCTCCAGTTCTCTGTAGACTTTGCAACGTTTTGGAGCAGGTTTGGCCGAGAGTCCTGAATCGCTGTGATACTTAATCCGGTTGGCGCTCGACACCCCATCAGAATCTTAGGTCTGAAAAGATATCGTCCTACCCTCAAGAGGACGTAAGATTTCCTGGGTGGCGGCAAACACCCTTTTCACATTTAAATTTGAAACTACCTGCACAGCCTACCTGCGCCACCTGAATTAAAAGGTGGAGGAAAAGTTCTGGTGGCACAAGACCGGTGGCGTTAGAACACTGCTACCCAACCAGGGGCGTCACGACTGGGGGGGGGGGGAGACGCCCCCCCCCCTCCGCACACAATGCTGTGGGCCAGTCGGTAAAAAATAACCGAGTCAGCGCGAAGCGCCTCGACTTTTCGTCAAAGCAGTTGATTTTTTCCATGAAAACAGTCGGTTTTTCTGAAAATTGGTCGATTTTTCGTGGAAATAGTTGTTTCTTCTGAAAATCAGTCGACTTTTCAAAAATGTATATTTGTTGCCGAAAACAGTCCTTTTTTCTGCAAAAAAAACTCGGTAAAAATTACCAGCCAGTCGGTAATGGCTAGCCGACCCCCCCCCCCCCCCCAACATTTTTGCTAGTAACGCCTCTGGTGGCAACAGTTACTACTTGCATGCTAATTTTTCGTACAACTCCATGTGACTACTTCTAGCATTTTTCATTGGGAAGCCAAAAGAACATTAGTCTTTGGTCCCCATGCAGCGACTACGGATTGATTGATTTCATCTTCACCGCTGCGCATATTAGAGGAAAAAGTACAGAGTATCTGGAATCTATGCGACTATGCATGGTCTTATTCCAGTGATTGGGAGACTGAGGTTCTGGCGGTTATCTTTTCTTGGTAGTTACCATGTAGACTAACTAGCGCTAGCTCCTTTCGGTATACCCGCATCACGTCAGAGTCACACAACCGACTAGAAAATATTCAGAACTCTTTTTTTGGTGTAAGTATTCCAACTGTCGAAGTACTTTATAGGTCTAGCTTTTCAAGGAACAAAGTCAAGAGCCCAAATCTGAGTTGTCCTTCAAACAGCCACCCTGGCTCTTTGTACTGGGGCTATGGGACCAGTAACCACTTCGGTACCTCAAATATACAGGGGTGTCGGGGAATGAAACAGCTGAGCGATGGGCAAAAGTGGAAACCGAGGGAAGTGTATAGATTTTACGAAGATTAGGTTTTTAACAAACTGTATACAAGCAGTTGCGGGTTATATGTTGGATCATCTTTGTACCTGAATTCCGGAAGTTCCAGATTTATAAAACGATGTGTCAGGTAATTCCCGTATCAATAAATGTACGAAGTAGTTCTTTATTTATTTTATTTCAAATAAGGCCAACATGTGCCACAGTATAACAAAGCATTTGTAACTTATTTGTAACTCTTGTCTGTTAAATATGCCTTCTACCCAAGCTGACTGCGAATCATAGGTGATCCTGTTAAACGGATACGTCAGCTAAATTTTATTAGACCGATATTTAGGCCCTTCTTTGCAAGGGTCCTCTTCAGGCTCAATGCTGAAAGTAAAAGTCTTGGGACATCCAGTGCCTTAAAGGACCTGTCTTGCTCATAATACTAACGCAGCCTACTTCCATAATCACTCCATATATTTCTAAACCCGGAAACCCCAATTTCGTACGGTACATTTTAACCCCTCTAACAAAATCACACTGATTTTCTCACTTGCCGTGTTTTGCTCCCGTCGATGTGTACCACGCTGTCAAAGGTTGTCTGCGAGAAGTTTTTCCGTCAGAAAAAATGGTTACATAAGTTTTTTCCTTGTTTTCACTGTAAGTCAATGGGTCTCGGAAAAGGCTTAAAGGACACCTGAACAATAAAACCATACTTGAACACACCATGGAGAATGCATTTACAGACATGGACACGAAGAGCATTTCTTCTCCTGAGCGTGACGTTTTCAAAATTGGGATGATTGTTTCCGGAGGTTTGCACATGCAGACTCCAAGACAAAAAACGCAATTCATTCAAATTTTGTACAGCGCTGGCCAGATCGTATTGGAATTTCTTGTAGATATATGTTTGGGCTTATCTGGTTAAAAAATATTCCAGAAGAAGGGTTGATTGGAGACATTTGTTCATTTCTAAAATTGCTCGGTACTGAAATAAGGACAGATGCAAAATGGAGCAAAAATCATAGCTTGGAAACGGTATTTCGTATTTGGATTGGGTTTTCTGCAGGCAATGTTAAAGGACGTCATACAGATAGGGATGATACTTGGTGCTCTTCATTCAGGTTTCCTTTAAAACAGACAAAACCGTGGGTTATTTTTAGAAAGCACAGCCTTGTTTTAAAGTATTCAGATATTTTAATATACTTTAGTTGAATAGTAAATATTGCAAGGGGTTGTTTTGTATCTCTGAAATCTGTAGTTAATGGATGGAAATGAGATGGAGCTGCTTGAAATTACCGATCACCTGGGACCCTACCCGACGAAAATTTTATCTCAAAATATTAGTATGAAGTTGTACGAAAAAGTAGCGTGCAATACTAACTGATGCTACTACATGCTTCTATCTCAAGGCTAACGTGTTACTGCATGCTACTATTAGCAAGACTGGATACCTACTATAGCAAGACAGGATGCTATTGGATACTAATGCTTAAGATTGACCCAGCCTGAGGCAAATTAAATGATAGTATTCTTTATTTTTACATATCGATACATGCAACTTTTTCGTACAACTATCATGCAACTACGCAGGCTACACGATTTTTCATCGGTTAGTTCTCAAAAATGGAACAGTACTACCAGAAATTACCCAGAACCTGCGACCCTATAGTTTTTCAAGTTTCAAGAGGGGGTTCATTCATCGCGGAAGATAAAGTAGCTGTCTGTACCGAGCACGCTTATAACTGCTCGTGGTGTCGGAATAACCGGATTCTCGGGGGTTAAGATATGTGCAGACATGTCCGATTTTCGCAGTCGTTTGCGAATTTCCTTCTTCGCTCCCCCATTTCGACACCAGAGTTTTCCCACAGTAAGTGACGCGAAATTCGCATGCGAAATCTTATCGAACAGACCTTACTCGAACCGTTCTAAGAACTGATTTGCCGTCTAAGTGACGTCCGTCCTCGAAACCAGCGTTACAAACATGACCCTCGTTTTATTTCAACACCACTGTTACAAATGATTGCACCACGCTTCGCAACAAAATAAAAAAAATATTCAAACCGGAGTAGCTACAGGTGCACACTTGTACTTAGAACTCGATGTGGAAGGGAAAGTGGGGATGGTCGTTGACCCTAGAATGAGAAGAAAGATTAGTTGCAGGATGTAGCAGAACATCTAGGCAGCATGTGACAAGTGGCTTGACAAAAAACAAATAAGGCGTGTGCTCGCCGTTCCTTGGGGAATCGAGGGGAGCGGCGAGAATTGATGTAGTCACTCCACACGGACTCCGGGGAAGGAAAAAAAAACGAGAATATTGATTCCAAATGGTTTCGTAAAAAAGAAAAGAAAACAAAAACAGGTTACGGAATCCACTTTATTTTTCGTTGTGTTTATTCTGACTTAATTTCCAACTGTTATTACTTACGAACAAAAAATCGTAACCACAATGAAAAAGATGCCTTTTTTCTCAGAATCAGTTTTAAACCATAACCGAAGCCTTTATTCAACCCAGAAATTCTTATTATCCATCTCCGGCAACTATTTTTCAAAAAAAAAGAAAAACAGTAACTTCCAAATCGATTCCTCTCCGAATCTGAAAGGAAGTCTATTTTTTATGATCGTGATGATAATCGGAGCATTCCCCGTCCGCGGGGACTCGCGAGAATACGGAGAGTTCCTGGGACAAAAGAAAACGCGGGGATCCCTTAAAAGGAGTCCTCGAGGAACGCTGGGAATACGCCTACAGATCCCTCAGTGTCACGACGTCCATCGATGTTAGACGGTCCGAATTCTGGACACCAGTTTCACCGCTAGCCAACTCACATGTCATTTACCAGACTTAGTTTATCGCTCACACCTCACAGGTTGTCTCAAAAGACAGGGGTATCAAAAGCGGAGCTGGTACAAGAAGACAATGAAGACGATCCAAAAACTGATCAAAAACAGACATAATTATTATTACTCGGGACCCACTAAATCTATTTAACTAACAACACGTTGCCGACAGCATATGTGTCCGTTTGCAGAAGATTTCACAGAAAGGATAATGTTACTGTGCCATCGAATCGGGGCTGGTGAATATTTGCCACATCAGCAAAATGTCGATTTGATAATCCGTGTTTACGCTCTGGAAGTCGACTCTAGATCCCTGTGGTTAGTTTTTCAGACCAGGTAATCATCTAGGCCTACTCCTTTCTTGAAAGCATTCGTATCTCTGCGTTCACTCTCCTCGCTAAGGCGTTCTTCAGCGGGACAGCTCCGTTCGAGAATAAACTGTTTGGTTCCAGTTTATTCCTCAGAACTTGTTTTAGCGTCAGGGAGTAGCCTAATTAATCCAGTGATAAAGCTTGGTAGGGCCATAGCCATTGAATTTGTTGTTGTAGAAAGTATTGGGTCAACTTACCTTTGCTATTTTGGTCAGTAAACGAGAAATATATATACATATAGCCTATTAAAAGAGAAAATTCTCCTAAGGCGTATTCTCGCTATTCCCCGAGGAGTCCTCGGGGAATCGAAGGGAACGTCGAGAAGAGAGGGAGTCACTCCACGCGGACTCCGCGCACAGAAAACAGCGAGAACTGCTTCGAAAATGGATTTTGTTCGAAAAAAATATTTGCAGTTGACGAAATTAGTTTGGATCCACTTTATTTTGATTTTGTTTTATTCAGATTTTTTAAAATTAATTTTACACTGTACAAACACCAGCAAAGACTGACTGATTCCTCTCGGAATCTGAAAGGGAGTCCTCTTTGATGATGGTGATGCTAACCGGAGCACCCCGTCCATAGAATACGGGGAGTGAGTCCCCGGGACAAACAGAAACGCGTGGACTCCTCAAGTAGAGTCCTTGGTAACGGCGAGAATACGCCTCTAGCCCCCTCCCTCTTGGGGAAGGAGACCGACCGGTCAACACAAGAATTGGTGGACGACCATCAAAAAGGAATCGAGCTTGTAGGCGGCTTCTGCACAAAATGCTACAACTGCAGGCGGGTTTCACCAGGAGCCGGCGTAAAATAGAGTCGTCTGGGAGACAACCGTTCAGAAACTCATGGATGCGAGGTGAGGCGGACTGGTCCGGTCACAAGTACAAGTCCGTAAAATAAAACATATCTGTAATCGTGCGTCAAACCCGTCCGATAGAAGTAAACACGAAGTAAAAAAAAACTCACCAGTTCAAATGGCACACCCTCCCGTTGCAGTCGAAGCTGTCGATGTAAGACATGTCTTCGTCAGACAAAGTGAAGTCGAAAATGTCAATATTTTCGGCTAGACGGTTCTTGTGCACAGACTTGGGAATAGCGATGACTCCTCTTTGGACCTAGCGAAAGCAGCATTAGTAGAATGACAGATTCAATAGCCTTCTTAGGTCCCTAGATAAACCACCCTGCAACTCTGTTGCATCAACGTACGTTTTTACAGCCACCGAGCCATGTAACAGCACAATACTCCCATCATATGGGCGAGGCCAAAAGAGAGCATCCAAATAAGCTGTGTCTGCTTTTTCATTTCGTGGTCCACTCTTCACTTACCTGCAACCCTTTGCTTCCACAAAAGTACCAGATCAGTATTTAAAGAACCTGTCTTAACTATAATACTAATGCAACCTACTTCCATAACCACTCCATATATTTCTAAGCCCGGAGACACCAATTTCGTACGGTACATTCTAACCCCTCTAACAAAAGCACGCTGGTTTTCTCACTTGCCATGTTTTGCTACCTTCGATGTGTATAACGCTGCCGACGGTTGTCTGCGAGAAGTTTTTCTATCAGGAAAACCGGTTATGTAAATTTTTTCCGTGTCTTTGCTACAAGTCAACGGGTCTTGGAAAAGTCTTGAAACAGCCATAACCGTGGGTTATTTGTTGAAAGCACAGCATAGTTTTAAAGTTCAATGGGCTGATAAAACTATCACGTTGTCATATTACCACCCCCTAGGATGCAATGTTACATCAGAAATCAGTCGATTCTTACCCAATTTATTTTTGGTGAAATACGGTTACGACGATTTCTGCTGCCTGCCGAGCTCCAATTTTGCTAACCTTGACAAATATAAGCGCAGTTTTCTTATACCTCTCTTGTCTTTGTTATTTAACATTTAAAACTCTTTTTATTCCTTTAGAAAGTTATTTTTATAGAAATTAGATATAAATTAATGTATTTTCTTGACTTAATATTGTCTCGGCCACAAGTAAGTCTGATATATATGTACATTTCTGAAACAAAACAAATTTCAGCTCTGAAACAAAAACAAAACAAAACCTTGTAAACCAGATTCAGCTTAGCATCAGCAAAGGATAGGGATATACCTCATCCTGGTAAGTTTCTTTCAGTTAATTTTGACTTTTCTTTCATTATAATATCCTAGAGGAAATCTTGCCTGCTAGAAGGCAACTTTGTAGCCTAATGCATAAATCCTCGATTTTCGGTCATGTCATATTCTCTAGTACTTTCTCTAGTACTAGAGCAGTGTTTGGGCCTGTCCCAAGGTATGTAATTGCTGTTGTTTGGTTCGTGTGTAGGATTTCCAATTTTTTTGCCCCATTCCTGATTTTTTTTTTTTTTAAAATGTCTCTTTGGTCTGTAAATAAATTAGTACATGAGAGGTATCCAACCCAGATCCAACCTGAATTTAGATAACTTCGAACTTGCCCTGAAGATATTACCAGCAAACTTCTGCGCAGTCCCAAATTTATCCTAGATCATGCAGGGTGTCTTTCTTCATAGAACTTATAAATACAGTAAAGGTAGGCTATGCTTATTTGAACACCTCTGTCGGTTCTTTACATAGCTTGCCTAACCAGGCACCATGTCGATACCCATGAGCAACGGCTTGGAAAACCCATGATGTTCGACAAATCGAAATTATGAAGTGAAAACTGATTTTTCCAACAGATTTGTGTGGGGTATTGTTCTCTTTCTCCGAAACATGGGGCTACAGCATGTAAGCATCATCTAAGAAAGTAGTCCTATATATAAAGCCTATATGCTTATTTGAACATACCCTAACAATAAATTGTCGCTGAAGAAAATGATAAAACCATCCTTGGTAACTTGCTACTTGCCTAAACCTAGTTCTTTCCATACCTTGCCTAATCAGGCACCATGTCGATACCCGTGAGCAACGGCTTGGAAAACTCATGATCTTCGACAAATCGAAATTATGAAGTGAAAACTGATTTTTCCAACAGATTTGTGTAGGGTATTGTTCTCTTTCTCCGAGACATGGGGCCACAGCACGTAAGCATCATCTCACAAAGTAGGCATATATATATAGCCTATAGCCTATACGCTACCCTAACAATAAATTGTCGAAGAAGAAAATGTGAAAACCATCCTTTGTAACTTGCTACTTGCCTAAAATGTTGAACTGGTATCACAATTAGTAGGCTAATATTCGAAGAAAAAGTTGGATATTTTCGGCAACATGTTGGTCAAGAGATTCTATGCACACATAAACTTTGCTGGAATTTTCCTTTCACTGACAAACAGCCTTCAAATCTACATGGAACTGATTCCAAATTGCTCTACCTTGCTCCTAGTTTGTTCAAACAAGCGAATGAAGAAGAGAAGTTTGAAACAAAAGAATTTCTGTCGACAGATATTTTTCAGTTTAATTTTGTGGCATTAAGATTGAAGAAATAGTTAGTTACTCAGTGATACCAAGTTTTTTGTTCCCCCTTTCTATTTCACTGTTTTGTAGGCATAAACAAAGCCATGTATGGACAAAATCGAGATAGGAATTCAAATAGGCATAGACTACCTCGACTCTTTCTTAGAGCATGCATTTCCTAATGTTACGACATTGTGCCCAAATACTGAGGATTTGTGAATGACTTATCCAACTGAGGTCCAACATGCAAGACATCTACTCCCTTGTTTTCAGTTGTGATACAGAAATAACTATTTAGATTTCTGGTTAAGAATTTGTGACTTGTCATTCTGAACCACAGTAGGTAGAATGGAAAACCAAGCAGCACGGGACACCCTTACCATTAGTTCCCTACGCATTTTTGGTATTAGGCATGGTATTAAGTATTACGCATTTTTGGGTGGCTGGGCGGTGGGCAAAAAAAAAAAATGGCTGTCTGGAATCCAGGCTTCACCCTTATAAATTATGCAGTCTAGGGTAAAATTTAAAAGCAAGACTTGGCCTTTAGGTTTGAGTAGGGTACAACCCAGTCATACACACATCTACAAATTTTGGGAACAGTCAGTGCTCTAACATTCCAGCAGCAGGATTGTGGGCATCCCCCACTGTATTCCAACAGATAAGCACTGTGTGCATTAAGCTGGGGCACTGTGTCCTGGAGTAAAGGTATAATTGTAAATTGAAAAAGAATTTTTTTTTCTCAAAAAGATTTTTACTTGGGGGAGAATTACCCTTGACCAAGTCTACCACAAATCTCTGAATTTTGCAAGCCCCATGCCAAACATTGGATATACATAGCATTGGGTAGATCCTATCCCCAAGGCTAGATAGTTTAGGCTATGCATATAGGGTATATATATAAATCATAGGTTTGTAGTAGACTGCTCGTTCTAAACTCTGTAGTACTAGCTATAATAATATTTGCTGCAAGCAAGCTCTGCTACTTTGCCCCCCCCCCCAAAAAAAAAAAATTAAATAAAGAAATAATCAGGTTTATCAGTACCAGTAATATGCCCACATGTACTAACCACTAACCCAGTATACAACCCAGCAGAGATATTATAATCCCAAACAATCAGCAGCTAATTGATAAGTTTTGATTCTGTTCTTGGCCAGAAAAGGCAGTAATTGATTAGTAGGTATCAACTAATGTATCAGGAGTTTTTCAGAAACTTGAACTTTGGCTGGTTTACTAGGTGATAATGTAGTCCCTGATCCAGATTAAAAAATAGCAGGTTGCTTTACTGTTTATGTTGGGTACCGTACCCTACTTATTCCCCGTCGTCACCCATTTGCTATGCTAGGCCAAACCGTTTTCTTACTGAGTGAACCATTCAGGTAGCATCTAAAAAATGTGGTCAGAGACTTCTAAGAAACTATCTTGTCATACTTCTTGGTGAGGTCACAATTAAATTTTGGGGTAAATTCTGATAACCAAATAATTGACCAGCAAATTTGATAACTGATAATGGTTTCTGTTTTAGATTGAAGTGCAGTCAAGCCTTCTGAAATTCAGAATATTGTCAGCACCATCCATAGAGCAAAAGACACAGACGTATGTGCCCGTGGAACTTTCTGCATCTATAGAGGCTCTGTCATCATAACTGTTACAGGAATCAGCAGGGCTTGGAAGAGAATCACAATAGGTAAGTTTTTAACCCAACACGTAACTTCCAAGGGCTTCAATGGTTTTCTATCCAAATGACCTTTGGTCATTCAAAAAACATCCAAGTAACTGGTGGTTGTAAATATTATGCCAGTAGATAATCAAGAGTTTTATTTGTATTATCTTTCTTGCTTGAAAGTAGTTGCTGTTTAGGATGGGAATATTTCAACATTTCGGATATCAGTTTATAAATGCGTACTCCCTGTAAACATTTGAACGCCATTAATTTGTGTTGCCTTTTTTGCTCGTTACTAGTTGATGTTTAAGATGGAATATTCTGTATCTGAAATCTTTCTTGCCCTCATCCTTGACCAGAACAGTGGATCGGTTTGTGAGAAGTATAAGCTAGAGATTTGATTTGTTTGATGTTTAAAGTTTTTTTCATCCGCACCAGAGCAAAATAACACTAGGAAGTAGCACCAAGACTTGACAAAATTCACACACTCGAATAGCAGCGATACTAGCACCCGTAAGGGTAGAGAATGTCCCTACTGAACCTTATTCACTTTTCACCAACGCTGGCTCCGGTAACTTCCTATTCTGAACATTGCAAAACAATGCAAAAAAGCCTCAATTGTTTCCTCGATGTGTGCAGACCGCACCTTTCCTTTACTAGAAATTCCTTAACCTGCAAGTTTGTCTCACTTCAAGTGCCACAAGCGTAGTGGGCGGTGCTACGAGTATGGACTGTTTGCAAAGCATGGAAAGCAAAGGTCTTGGCGCTACTCCCTAGTGTTATTTTGCTGTGATCTGCACACACATTTTCAGTCTCTTCTTTCATTTCTACTACCTTTCTTGCTCAGAGGCAGTTGCTATTTGGATGAGAGTATTTAATTTCTTAGTTAGAAAATTCGTTCTCATTACACTGCAAAAAAATGATGTAGCGCCAGTTGTTTCCTCTCTGTGTGCAGACCGCACCTTTGCTTTACTAGAAAATGTAGTTGACTTATCCGCTTTGCACGATCAAACATGATTCACAGTCAGCTTCTGCTGAAGGAATATCTATTTACTAGAAATTTCTTAACCCACAAGTTTGTCTCACTTTAAATGCCGCAAGCGTAGTGGGTGGCGCTACGAGTATGGCCCGTTAGCAAAGCACGGAAAGCATAGGTCTTGGCGCGACTACCATAGTGTTATTTTTTTTAAATAGAAATTTCTTAACCCGCAAGTTTGTCTCGCTTTAAATGCGGCAAGCGTAGTGGGCGGCGCTACGAGTATGGCCCGTTTGCGAAAATAACATTAGGGAGTAGCGCCAAGACTTGACAAAACACTCTGGATGTCTAACTCTTCGTTCCGATGAGGAATCACCGTGTACCTAGCGGAAGAGCCAAAAGCGTCACCACAGCTGGCCCAACGAACCGCGTTGATTGGTTGATACAGAATTTGGGCCGTCATTCGGCAGACCTTTCTCGTTCTTCTCGAGGTTTGCCGGCGTGTTTGGACTTAGTCATATATTGACACACACTCGTATAGTAGCGATACTAGCACCCCTAGCGGTAGAGAACGTCCCTACTGAAACTTATTCAGTTTTCACCAACCCTGGCTCCAATAACTTCATATTCTGAACATTGCAAACAAACGATACAGCCTCAATTGTTTCCTCGGTGTGTTCAGACCGCACCTTTGCTTTACTAGAAATTTCTTAACCCGCAAGTTTGTCTCGCTTTAAATGCCGAGTATGGCCCGTTTGCAAAGAATAGAAAGCACATGTCTTGGTGCTACTCCCTAGTGTTATTTTGCTCTGATCCGCACACAAATTTTCAATTCCTTCTTTCATTTTTATTACCTTTTTTGTTCGGAGGCAGTTGCTATTTTGGATGAGAGTATTTAATTTGGTGATGGATATCAGGATATCAGTTAGAAAATTCCTCCTCCTTACAAAGAGTTTGAGTGTCTTCTTTCATTTTTTATGACCTTTCTTGTTCAAAAGTAGTTGCGATTTAAGATTGGAATATTCAGTATTGGAATCTTTTCTTGCCTTGGCCATTTATTAGAACAGAGGATGGATTTATATGATTCGCTTTGATGTGGCCAGGTTCGCTTTACTGGCATACAAATCTGTTATGCCTTCTTTAATTTTATTACCGTTCTTGCTCAGAAGCAGTTGCTATTTTGGATGGAGTATTTGATTTTTTTCTGATATCATTTAAAAATGCGTCCTTCTTAGAAACAGTATTAATGCCTTCTTTAATTTTTTGACCTTTCTTGTTCGAAAGTAGTTGGTCTTTAGGACGGAAATGTCCAATACCTACATCTTTTCTTGCCTTGGCCATGGATTTCAACAGAGGATGGATTCAAATCAAGCTTTAGCTGGAGGGATGATGAGTGTTAAAGCATCAGCGACCTTTTACGCTATTTCTACCCTCTGGCAGCCCCCCTAGAATACCCACTTCCACCCGAAATCTCTTTTCATTGAAATTCTTTTGAATTTGAGTTACAGCTCTTTGTCCAATTTTCACGCGTCTCGGAAACTGGGCACTGTTTCCACTGTTTCGCAAGACTTCGGCTGTGTTGCCACTTCGGAGTGCTCCGTAGGAAAGTCGTAGAATTTCAAATTGCTGAAACGCCGGAAAAGTCAGTCACAAATGGAGGAATTACTTGGTTAGGAGCAGGGTTTGCTCACCCAGAGGACAGAGCTGTCCTCTTACAGCATAATGACCACCACAGAAACATACATTTACTTGGTATGTATTGGGATAGCCCAGGTGGAATGTTTGTTTGGACACGTCTCTGAATTCTGGCAGTAATATGTCAATTCATTGTTAGTTTTGTCTACTTTGGTTTTAATTTCTGCCTCTAAAACTGTCAAATGAAAGTAGAGAGTGATAAGGCTATTTCAAGATACAAAGATGTCTAATACCTTCAGCGAGTCGAGTTTCCTTTGCCACAATAATGGACATAATCAGATATGTCCCAGTCTAGAACACTAATACCAGGGTGGGGAATGTGGTCCACCAGTCTCACGGCCGTTTTGAAAATCGAACACACCAGTCTCACTGTTTCGAACCACCAGTCTCATAAAAATGGCGCCGGGAACCAGCAGTCTCGGAAACGAGACCAACAGTCTCAAATTCAGACCAACAGTCTCATCTAATTTCCAATTTTTTTAAAGTAAAAAAGTGTTTTCTTTGTTTATCTCTGTCAATCCCTTGAATTACGCGCTTGTGTCAGCACTACAGGTAGAGTGAAGTTTGGGCTTTCAATACATGTATTCATCTCTGCTATTGGCTTGGTACTTCTCAGTGAATAGGGCTCTGAAAAAGCAAACAAATTTATTTTTTTTGTTTTCTGTGTTGTTTAATAGAATTCTGCTACTCTGCCAACTACAACAGGTAAAGTGAAGCCTGGGCTTTCAAACGATATATGATTCACTGTTACTGGATTACCAAGTGTCACATTGGGTGGCTTTGAAAAAACTGTTTTGGTAAACAAATGTAATTTCTAGGCTGTCTATGCGATTTCTTGGAATTTTGCGACCAGTTTTGGTAGATTTAAGCATGAGTTTTCCACAAATCCATGTATCTCTGATACTGGCTTAGTCAGTTTGTTGCTTGGTTCCTATGGTAAACTCATTAGCTGTTTTTTTTAACTGCCCTGCTTGATACTGTTGAATGTTTTGTCGCCTCACTGTTCAGTTCACCTGACTGACGGTATTAGTTTGTTCCATTCTTTTTCCATGCATTTTCCATGCTTAAAATACTATTCTGAGGCTGTCTCTACACAACTACAGTAAGAGGTTAAGTATCGCTCAATGGAACCTATAATCGCTCCCCAGAGCTGCGTTTGATTTGCATTGACTGATAGCGTTCGATTTATCCAGTCGACAGAGATTTTGGACTAAAATTTGACTTTTGACAACCGAGAATAAATGGTCATTCGTTCCATGGTTAAGCGGTTAAGCTACAGTAAGCGGTCAAGTAACGCTCAATGTACCTATCATCGCTCACCAGAGCTGGGTTCGATCCGCATTTCCAGTCGACTGAAATCATCATTTCGCTGTTTCATTTGCTATTCTCAGTTGACTGATAGCGTTCAATTTATCCGGTCGACTGACATTGTTGACTAAAGGTGACTTTTGACAACAGAGAACAAAGGGTCATTTGTTCCATGGAAAACCGATTAAAGTAAGCGGTCAAGTATCGCTCAATGGAACATTTTATCTCTCACTAGAGCTGCATTTGATTTGCATTTCCAGTTAACTTAAATCGTCATTTTGCAGTTTTATTTCCTATTCTCAGCTGACTGATAGGTTTTATTTATCCAGTCGACTGACATTGTCCACTGAAAGTTGACTTTGCACGACCGACAACAAATGGTCATTAGTTCCATGGATAACCGGTTAACCAACAGTAAGTGGTCAAGTATCGCTCAATGGAACATTTTATCGCTCACCAGAGCTGTGTTTGATTTGTATTTCCAGTTGACTGAAATAATCTTTTTGCTGTTTTATTTGCTATTCTCAGTTAGCATTCAATTTATCCAGTCGACTCAGATTGTCTTTCTTGGGATTTTCTAACTTTACAACCAGTTTTGGTAGATTTAAGCATGGACTTTCCACAGATATGTGTATCTCTGATATTGGCTTAGTCAGTTTCTTGCTCATGGTGTCCTTTGATAAACTCATTAGCTGTGTTTTTTTAACTGACCTGCTAGACCCTGTTGAATCTTTTGTTGTCTCATTATTCAGTTCACCTGACTGCCTGGTCCGGTACTAGTTCGTTCCATGCTTAAAATACTATTTTGGGGCTGTCTCTACACAACTACAGTAAGCGGTCAAGTAACAGTCAATGGAACCTATTATTGCTCACCAGAGCTGCGTTTGATTCACATTTCCAGTTGACTTAAGTTATTAATTTGCCGTTTGTTTGATATTCTCAGTTGACTGATAGCGTTCAATTTATCCAATCTATTGAGATTGTCCACTAAAAGTTGACTTTGGACGACCGACAACAAATGGTCATTCGTTCCATGGATCACCGGTTAACCAACTGTAAGCGGTCAAGTATTGCTCAATGGAGCATTTTATCGCTCACTAGAGCTGCATTTGATTTGCATTTCCAGTTAACTTAAATCGTCATTTTGCAGTTTATTTCCTATTCTCAGTTGACTGATATGTTCTATTTATCCAGTCGACTGACATTGTCCACTAAAAGTTGACTTTGGACGACCGACAACAAATGGTCATTCGTTCCATGGATAACCGGTTAACCAACAGTAAGTGGTCAAGTATCGCTCAATGGAACATTTTATCGCTCACCAGAGCTGTGTTTGATTTGCATTTCCAGTTGACTGAAATAATCTTTTTGCTGTTTTATTTGCTATTCTCAGTTAGCATTCAATTTATCCAGTCGACTCAGATTCTCTTACTTGGGATTTCCTAACTTTATAACCAGTTTTGGTAGATTTAAGCATGGACTTTCCACAGATATGTGTATCTCTGATATTAGCTTAGTCAGTTTCTTGCTCATGGTGTCCTTTGATAAACTCATTAGCTGTGTTTTTTTAACTGACCTGCTAGACCCTGTTGAATCTTTTGTTGTCTCACTATTCAGTTCACCTGACTGCCTGGTCCGGTACAAGTTCGTTCCATGCTTAAAATACTATTTTGGGGCTGTCTCTACACAACTACAGTAAGCGGTCAAGTAACAGTCAATGGAACCTATTATTGCTCACCAGAGCTGCGTTTCATTCACATTTCCAGTTGACTTAAGTTATTAATTTGCCGTTTTATTTGCTATTCTCAGTTGACTGATAGCGTTCAATTTATCCAATCTATTGAGATTGTCCACTAAAAGTTGACTTTGGACGACCGACAACAAATGGTCATTCGTTCCATGGATCACCGGTTAACCAAATGTAAGCGGTCAAGTATTGCTCAATGGAGCATTTTATCGCTCACTAGAGCTGCATTTGCATGATTTGCATTTCCAGTTAACTTAAATCGTCATTTTGCAGTTTTATTTCCTATTCTCAGTTGACTGATAGCGTTCAATTTATCCAATCTATTGAGATTGTCCACTAAAAGTTGACTTTGGACGACCGACAACAAATGGTCATTCGTTCCATGGATCACCGGTTAACCAACAGTGGAACATTTTATCGCTCACCAGAGCTGCGTTTGATTTGCATTTCCAGTTGACTGAAATAATCTTTTTGCTGTTTTATTTGCTATTCTCAGTTAGCATTCAATTTATCCAGTCGACTCAGATTCTCTTTCTTGGGATTTCCTAACTTTACAATCAGTTTTGGTAGATTTAAGCATAGACTTTCCACAGATATGTGTATCTCTGATATTGGCTTAGTCAGTTTCTTGCTCATGGTGTCCTTTGATAAACTCATTAGCTGTGTTTTTTTAACTGACCTGCTAGACCCTGTTGAATCTTTTGTTGTCTCACTATTCAGTTCACCTGACTGCCTGGTACGGTACAAGTTCGTTCCATGCTTAAAATACTATTTTGGGGCTGTCTCTACACAACTACAGTAAGCGGTCAAGTAACAGTCAATGGAACCTATTATTGCTCACCAGAGCTGCGTTTGATTTACATTTCCAGTTGACTTAAGTTATTAATTTGCCGCTTTATTTGCTATTCTCAGTTGACTGATAGCGTTCAATTTATCCAATCTATTGAGATTGTCCACTAAAAGTTGACTTTGGACGACCGACAACAAATGGTCATTCGTTCCATGGATCACCGGTTAACCAAATGTAAGCGGTCAAGTATTGCTCAATGGAGCATTTTATCGCTCACTAGAGCTGCATTTGCATGATTTGCATTTCCAGTTAACTTAAATCGTCATTTTGTAGTTTTATTTCCTATTCTCAGTTGACTGATAGCGTTCAATTTATCCAATCTATTGAGATTGTCCACTAAAAGTTGACTTTGGACGACCGACAACAAATGGTCATTCGTTCCATGGATCACCGGTTAACCAACAGTGGAACATTTTATCGCTCACCAGAGCTGCGTTTGATTTGCATTTCCAGTTGACTGAAATAATCTTTTTGCGGTTTTATTTGCTATTCACAGTTAGCATTCAATTTATCCAGTAGACTCAGGTTGTCGACAAAAAGTTGACTTTTGCCGATCGAGATAAAATGGTTATTCATTCCATGGTTAACCGGTTAACCTACAGTAAGCAGTCAAGTATCGCTCAATGGAACCTATTATCACTCACCAGAGCTGCATTCTATTTGCATTTCTAGCTGACTTAAATCATCATTTTACTCTGTTATTTGCTGTTCTCAGTTGATTCATATTGTTCGATTTAGCCCTTGGAAGGGTGTGGAAACTCAAGAAGGTAAGGGAACATCACTAAAATAATATGACAAAGCGACCTAATCATGTTCTATAACATTTAGACAATTGCTAAAATTACCCTTTGCTTGTCTCCTTGATGATGCTGTACGTAGCAGCTTCAATTTGAGGGTCTCATGAAGAGACCTCTTACGTGGACCAATTTATAGTACTTCAACCTACAAACAATAGTATGTTTGTAACATACAATAGAATGTTCCTATAACAAGAGCAACATCTGTAGAGGAGATAGTACTTCAACAATTAGAAAAGAGTGAGAGGAATATTCATGGAGGACTAGTAAAACATATGGTATGTGAAAAAAAGAATCACCAAAAAGTTGACTTTTGACGATCGAGATAAAATGGTAATTCATTCCATGGTTAACCGGTTAACCTACAGTAAGCAGTCAAATATCGCTCAATGGAACCTATTATCACTCACCAGAGCTGCATTCTATTCGCATTTCTAGCTAACTTAAATCATCATTTTACTCTGTTATTTGCTGTTCTCAGTTGATTCATATTGTTCGATTTAGCTCTTGGCAAGGGTGTGGAAACTCAAGAAGGTAAGGGAACATCACTAAAACAATATGACAAAGCGACCTAATCATGTTCTATAACATTTAGACAATTACTAAAATTACCCTTTGCTTGTCTCCTTGATGATGCTGTACGTAGCAGCTTCAATTTGAGGGTCTCATGAAGAGACCTCTTACGTGCACCAATCTATAGTACTTGAACATACAAACAATAGTATGTCTGTAACAAACAATAGTATGTTCCTACAACAAGAGCAACATCTGCAGAGGAGATAGTACTTCAACAATTAAAAAAAGAGTGAGAGGAATATTCATGGAGGACTAGTAAAGAACGTATGGTATGTGAAAAAAGAATCACCAAAACCAACAAAACAAAAATGACCAGAGTGGGTGCGTTAGTTCATGTAGGTTAACTTGAACACTTTTAGCTAGGACTTCCATAGCCAGTGTAAAACATTAAGAATAAGCTTATTTTTTACCATCATTGGATAGGTAGCGTACTCTGTAGCACCAGATTTGTTAGAACATGAAAAAATGTCGGCCTCATGGCCGCAATTTGAAATGACCAGTAAAAGGTGACCGGTTGGTTGGATTCCGCAATCTTTTTCTCAACCTACGCTTATATTCTCGGTTAACCATGGAATGAATGACCATTTGTTCTCAGTTGTCAAAAGTCAACTTTTAGTCGACAATCTCAGTCAACTGGATAAATTGAATGCTATCAGTCAACTGATAATAGCAAATAAAACAGCAAAAAAGATGATTTAATTCAACTGGAAATGCAAATCGAACCCAGCTCTGGTGAGCGATAATAAGTTCCATTGAGCATTACTTGACCGCTTACTGTAGGTTAAACGGTTAACCATGGAATGAATTACCATTTTATCTCGATCCTCAAAAGTCAACTTTTAGTCAACTGGATAAACTGAATGCTAACTGAGAATAGCAAATAAAACAGCAAAAAGGTTATATCAGTCAACTGGAAATGCAAATCAAACGCAGCTCTGGTGAGCGATAAAATGTTCCATTGAGCGATACTTGACAGCTTACTGTTGGTTAACCGGTTATCCATAGAACGAATGACCATTTGTTGTCGGTCGTCCAAAGTCAACTTTGAGTGGACAATCTCAATAGATTGGATAAATTGAACGCTATCAGTCAACTGAGAATAGCAAATAAAACAGCAAAATAATAACTTAAGTCAACTAGAAATGCGAATAAAACGCAGCTCTGGTGAGCGATAATAGGCTGCATTGAGTGTTACTTGACCGCTTACTGTAGTTGTGTAGAGACAGCTTCAGAATAGTATTTTAAGCATGGAAAATGCATGGAAAAAGAATGGAACAAGCTAATACCGGACCAGTCAGTCAGGTGAACTGAACAGTGAGGCGACAAAACATTCAACAATATCAAGCAGGGCAGTTAAAAAAAAACAGCTAATGAGTTTACCATAGGAACCCAGCAACAAACTGACTAAGCCAGTATCAGAGATACATGGATGTCTATCTACCAAAACTGGTCGCAAAGTTAGAAAATTCCAAGAAATCTCATAGACAGCCTAGAAATTACATTTGTTTACCAAAACAGTTTTTTCAGAGCCACCCAATGTGACACTTGGTAATCCAGTAACAGTGAATCATATATCGTTTGAAAGCCCAGGCTTCACTTTACCTGTTGTAGTTGGCAGAGTAGCAGAAGACTATTAAACAACACAGAAAACAAAAAAATAAATTTGTTTGCTTTTTCAGAGCCCTACTCACTGAGAAGTACCAAGCCAATAGCAGAGATGAATACATGTATTGAAAGCCCAAGCTTCACTCTACCTGTAGTGCTGACACAAGCGCGTAATTCAAGGGACTGACAGAGAAAAACAAAGAAAACACTTTTTTACTTTAAATAAATTGGAAATTGGATGAGACTGTTGGTCTGAATTAGAGACTGTTGGTCTCTTTTCCGAGACTGGTGGTTCCCGGCGCCATTTTTCTGAGACTGATGGTTCAAAACAGTGAGACTGGTGTGTTCCGCGAATGAGACTGGTGGACCACATTCCCCACCCTGAATACACAGCCAATACTGGCTTCCAACAGATACCTGACTGCCCACCTCACCTCTATAAAGATCCACGGAGGCAAACGTGTCTGCCTCCCTCAGAATCGCAATGACCTCCGCATCTATAAAGTGCTGCGCCAGTAAACACGGCCTCGCTCTAGTGCGTCACGATCGGACGTCACTATGTTTACGCGTCATGATACTAGCATAAATGATAAAGCGCTCCGCTGCCGCTTCTATCGGTCGCCGTGTATTGTCGAATCCTCACTCAGAACTAACGGTAGGCATCGGGTCAATAAATCTTAACCAGGGGATAAAGGTTATTTTCTTACAGGTGTACGACGGCTAACATAAGTTGCGTTTTTTGTCCCTCTTCTGTTCGCTGTTTTCTCTCCGTTTTGGTCAAAACACGGAACTCGCTGTTTCTCATTTTCCCGTTTGTGTACGCTGTTCTGTGCTCCGTGTTCTCTGTTCCACTGTCTGTTTTGCTCTCCTAGCATGTTTTATCGCTGTTCAGATAGAAAATTGCAGAGCGATTCACAGATAGAAAAGAAAGAATTGCAGAAGTTTGGAGGATAAAGTTGGATCCTGAAGTATCGTCGTTTTGGAATATAATTTGCAATTTAACAGATTTTCCGCTTAAGACATGCTCAGGATCCCAAATTTGCGTTTTCGTCAGAACAGCAATAACAAGACCAAAGGTTTCGATGGGATCCCAAAAATTCAATATCTGATCCAGACAACTGGGTCTTGTCTTAGCCAGATCCAGTCTTCGCCAGACTCCTTGAACATTTTTACAATTAAAATTCAGAAACAGATTAAGGCCAAATAGCTAATCACCTGAGAAAACCAAGTTCAGATTTGGATTCAGCATGTGTGTTTACCCCTATAAGTCATATCTGTTTTGACGAAAACTTCCTGCCACTTCTGCCAATTTCCCGGTTCCGGCCGAACTCCAGAACTACTTGTCCGGCGAAAAAAGAAAGCTCAAAGACGAAATCAGGGTATCTTCTTTCCCCAGTAATGAACATCTAATCAACTTCAAATAGAAATTTAGATTATAACAAATTTTCCGATTCCAGCCGGATTCCGGTCGAACTATATGTCCGGGTAAAATACGATTGTCACACAGGGACTCAGCATCTCTTCTTACCACTAAATCGCTTATCTAATCAACTAGAAATAAAACTTTGACTTCCAACAGTTTTCCGGTTTTGGCCGGATTCCGGACGAACTACATGTCCGGGTAGAAACTTGTTTTCACATAAGTGTTCAGCATGTCTTCTTGCCCTAAATCGAACATCTAATCAACTCCAAATAAAACTTCTAATTTTGACAAACTTTCCGGTTTGGGCCGGATTCCGGTCGAAATACTTGTCCGTCGAGAAAATAGTTTTCACCATCTTCTTCAGCATGTCTCCCTACCTCTAAATCGAACATTTAATCTACTTCAAATAAAACTTTTACTTTCAACAAACTTTCCGGTTTGGGCCGGATTCCGGGCGAAATACTTGTCCATCGAGAAAATAGTTTTCACCATCGTCTTCAGCATGTCTTCCTACCCCTAAATCGAACATCTAATCTACTTCAAATAAAACTTTTACTTTCAACAAACTTTCCGGTTTGGGCCGGATTCCGGGCGAAATACTTGTCCGTCGAGAAAATAACTTTCACCATCGTCTTCAGCATGTCTTCCTACCCCTAAATCGAACATCTAATCAACTTCAAATAAAACTTTTACTTTCAACAAACTTTCCGGTTTTGGCCGGATTCCGGGCGAACTACTTGTCCGATGACAAAATGGTTTTCACCGTCGTGTTCAGCATGTCTTCTTACCCCATAATCGACTATCACATTAGCTGTTTCAAAATATTTTGTTTGTCCCTTAATTTGAATCCCCTCCCCCACCCCTAAATGTAGAGCTACAAAGCCCATCTACGAACTTGACTGGTCCGACGACCCAACGAACCCTCACACCAAGTTTCATCAAAATATCTCATTCCCTTCGAGAGTTATCGTGCTTACAGACGGACGGACGGACGGACGGACAGACGGACGGACGGACGGACGGACAGACGGACAACTTTTGCGATGTCATAGGTATCCCTCCACTTACGTTTTGGGATAACCCCAAAAAGGAACAGCGTAAGCAAAACACAGTTGTTTACCCAAACCAGACAACTGTGAACACAGAACACGAACCAGAGACATAAAATGCAACTATAGTGGCAAGAGGATCGTCTGCTAATAAACATCGTTCAAGACGAAAGGCGGAGGCGGTTCTCCTGAAAAGAGGCTAAATTAAGACCTAGTCCAAATTTGTATCCAAGCACTTAGGTCCAAGAAGACCGAGTCCCCACGGCCGGCCGGATACATTTTGATTGTCTGAATTCTCCTGAATTTTAGCTTGAAATTTGGAGATGAGTTATATTTTTGCCTTGGAAAATACAATTCTGGAAAAAAAAAAGGATGACATTTTGTCTAACTTGCGCTAGTAAGATCATAGGAAAGCTCAAAGTAATTGCACCCTGTAAGGAATACGGGGTTAACCCGAGTGCTAAAAATTTTGACCAGGTCGCAATTTCATGATCTTATACAGGTACATGGAAGACTAAATAGTCAGTCATCGTAACAGTATAACATACTCTTAGTCCAAATCCTAGGAAAACTGGGCTAAGATTACTGTCCTGATTACTGGAGAATCGTAAACCACCAACCATATATCTTTGTAATGTTTCAGTTACTTCATGGTTTTTTAGACTCCGTTCGTCTGGCAGGAGGAGTTGCCCATCTCAAGTACATAGGCTGAACATCAGAATGTTGAAAGGAAATTTCTAGGTCGTCAATCAGAGTATACTAGTTAACTTATTAGGTCATTATCATAACAAGGCTAGGCGAAAGACAATAGCCTGATTGTCCTTCTCTAAGCAGTTGTTAGAAGGTTGCCCACAGCAATTCCGGAGACCACAAAATAATGATTTCTAGCTGTCATATTTCTAATAAAGTGGAAAGTGCCTATTGTTCTAAAACATTTTAGCCAGGCCATTCCCATGATTGAAAATCGTCTGTGAACTGAAACCGAAAACTGCCAAAATAAAATAAGAAAACTAACTATTTTCACTTTCCATAAAATTTAAAATTTTTACAGGTACAGCTGCTGGAAATGTGATAGTTGGCCAATCAATACACAAGATGCCTACTGTAATTGGTCCAACACAAACGATCATTAACTGTTGTGCTCCACGACACTACTACATTGGATCCATGATTTAACAAGCTTTGTCTAGAGCTACCTAGTGCCAAACATTGCTGACTGGTCTATAACACGAATTCCGGTAAACAGGTGCGTGCTTATCGTCTAAATAAAACTGTTAATGAACAGTAGTCAAAGTAGGAAAAATTATCACTTGTGACATGAGAAAGTTTCTTCCTAAAGCGATCATTAATCATTGGATTGATTAAAGAGCTAATCCAGACATTCTGTTTACCTTCTCTTACTACTCGCAAGCCACCAGTTTATTTAGATTTTGACTTAGATTGCCGTGATGCTTTTTTGGCTTGAGAAAAAAAAACACGCAGAACGTCTTCTTTTCCAGATGATGAAACTTCCCACGATTGATTAGCAAAGAATTATAGACTTAACTGATTACTTTTCTCATGTGTTTAGAAGTACCACACTGGTCTTGGTTTTTATGGCACTTGCCCTTCGGCCAAGTGCCATATAGCGATTGTAATTTCTGTCCGTCAGTTGGTCTGTCGGTCCCGGTTCTGTAGTTCGGGCACTTCCAGATAAGCCAGGACGATAAAACTTGGCAGGCATATCAGGGACTGGACCAGATTAAATAAGAAATAGTCGCTTCCCTGATCCGACCATCTGGAGGGGAGTGGAGGGAGGGGGAATCCGGAAAAATTAGGAAAACTTAAATATTTTTAGCTTACGAACGGGTAATCTGATCTTAATGAAACTTGATATACAGAAGGACGTCATGTCTCAGACGCTCCATTTTAAATCCAGACCGGATCCGGTGTCATTGGCGGGAGCTGGAGGGGGAAACCGGAAATCTTGGAAAACACTTAGAGTGGAGAGATCTGGATGAAACTTGGCGGAAAGAACAATCACAAGTCCTAGATACGTGATGGATATAACCGGAACGGATCCGCTCACTTTGGGGGAGTTGGGGGGGGGGGGGGAGAAGTCCGAATTTCTAGTGATCCCGCGAGTTGGGTGCTTCCTGATGTGCTGGGATGCTGAAAATTGGCAGACCACATTAAATAGTCATTTCCCCGATCCGACCATCTGGGAGGGGGGATTGGAGGGAGGGGGAAACCAAAATTTGAGGTATTTTTATCTTGCGAACGAGTGATCGGATCTTGATGAAATTTGATATTAGGATGACATTGTGTCTCAGACGTCCCACTATAAATCCTGACCGGATACGATGACACTGGGAGGAGTTGGAGGAGGGAACCGGAAATCTTGAGAAACGCTTAGAGTGGAGGGATCGGGATGAAACAAGTCCTAGATACGTCATTGATATAAGCGGACCGGATCCGGGCACTCTGGGGGAGTTGGGGGGTCCGGATTTCTAGCGATCCCGGGAGTTCGGCATACTTCCTGATGTACTAGGGCAAAGAAACTTGGCAGGTATGTCAAGGACCCGAACAGGTTCACTTGAGAACAGCCGTTTCCTCGATCCGACCATCGTGGGGGGAGTGGATGGATGGGGAGTGCGGAATCTAGTGGCCTGCATAACTTTTGAACGGGTGACCGGATTTGAATGAAACTTGTCTGGTGGAAAGAGCTATCGCCTCGGATGTTCAGTGTCAAGTCCGGGTCGGGTCCGATACCTGTGGGGGATGGGGAGGGACCGGAAAACCCAAGAATCTTTTAAAGCAGAGGGATAGGGACTGAATTTAATGGAGAGAACAAGCATTAGCCCTAGATCCGAAATTGACGGAGCCAGATGGTTTCGGGGCTCCGTGGGGGGGGGGGGGGGGGGGGGGGTAGAGGGGATTTCCTGGAATACCGGTAGTCGGGAGTTAGAATAGTTCCAGATGTACTAAGACAACGAAACTTTGCAGGCATATTAGGCTTAATTGACTTATTTATTTAAACTAGGATACGACCAACTAGGGTCAAAGAAATGGGTGATGAGAATCGATGGCCTCGACATGTAAAAGATGCGTTCGAACTATATGCGACCACGGTTGGGGGAATTGGGGGGGGGGGGCGGGGACTTTTGACACGCACACAAACCAAACGAATGGACCGAATGAGATGCAAGTTCGACAGTGCCGAGTTTATGCGGCCTAGATTGTTATTTGGCGTCCGGGCCGGATGCGGCCAAGGTAGGGCGGGGGGGGGGGGGGGTACTGGAAACTTTCAGATAGGCTATGCTCCAGTTTCCGTAGAACTTGATGGACAGGAAGAGGGAATTAAGAGATTGACGTTTATGTTTTCAAGTCCTGTTCGGCCACAGTGGGGGGAATTGGAGGGAGATTGCCGGAAACTTTGAGGCTCGCATAGGGGTCAAACGAGTGCATTAGTTTAAATGAACATAGAACGTAGAGAGAGCATATACTCTAGATGACATATTTTGGGCCAGGATCTGGATCCGACAACGTTGGTGGTGTTGGTGGGGGGCGGGGGTACCAGAATTTCCAAAAATGCTCAGGTTCGACCGAAACTTGATAGGTGGTATAAAAGAAGATTCTTTAGATGATCCATTTTTTTAGTCCGAACCGGATTCGGCCATGGTAGGGGGAGATGGAGGAAGTACCGAAAATATTGTAGCACGTCTAGGGATCAAACGAGTGGATTTATTAGGCTGAAACTTGGAAGTTTGAACAGTCATGTGCATTTGATAATCGAGACGATGCCGGAAAGGCTCAGAAGTGAGTTAAACAGAATATCCTACTTCTATTTCCGAACCGCATTTTTGGATGGCGGGTGTATTTTGTCACGTTCTCATCTACTTTCTTGTACTGCCTACTCGTAACAAGTGCCATATGAGCTCGTAGCTCTTGTTTAATATATTTGTACTAAACAGTTGGAGCATTAGATGGAAATTATTATTTTGATCCTTGGCTCCCTACTTGCCATAACGGCTGTCTCGGAAAATCGGCTGGGATTTAGTCCAGACCAAATTAACTCAAACCTGGGAAATTTGGTTTAGTCAGCTATAATGTGCGGATTGGTGCTTCCCCAAAACATTGTCACTTCCTTCATTCATTCTGAGACCACACATGACCCTAGTCTCTAGTCCTGCTAGATTACTAGGTGCTTAGTTTGGGTGTAATTTTTCGAAAACACATTACTACGGTGTCATTTGTTTATTTTCAAATGGCGGGTTTGATAAATAGTAAAATATTTAAGAAAACTGAAGAAGACCAGATCTCTAAAAGCCCCGATTTGTCTGGATAAAATAGTTCAATAAGTATTAAAATTTGTGGGATCCCATAGAAACTTTTGATCTTGTTCTATGCATATTCAAGCACGCTTCTGTCGCTCAAGCTTTATCAACCGCAATCAAGTTGACTGGATGCAACTAGTGTGACACACCAGGCAGGCAAATATTGGTCATGGACAGGGGGGGGGGGGGACTATTACTAGTGAACATAATACATGCCAAGTTCGTACTTGCTGTCTGGTACTGTTCTGACGACATAACAAGAAACATTCTCACTTCAGCTTCCTGATGTGTAGAGCCTGCACATAGATGCTTCATATATTCTTTATTTCTAGGCAGAAGATACATCGGGCCTCAAAAGTTTGTCAAACTGCTACACTACTCCCTGCGAAAAGGGGTCGGTTTGATCAGCTGATCCAAAAATCCGAACTTTCCAGATTATTTTGAAGACACCCTGATGTTCGTACATTGTGAAACAATTTGTCTATGATTTTTGAAAGCTGCTTTGCAAATATCGTTGTTTAAGTAAATTGAGTAATTAAACTGAAAGAATAAAAAGATTGGGATCGTAGAGTAGGATTATATCAACTCCAAAAGGCGAAAGGCTTTTTAACAGTGCCCTATCTGCATTGGTATCCTCCATGTCTGGTAGAAATTTTAGCTAAATCAGAGCCACTACTTTGGAGATAAGCTACAGATTTTTTAAACCTGAAGCTTTTAGGCCCTTTCTGGTAAAAGCATTTTGTTGTTCCGGAAAAACTTCACATGTGTGGCTTGTTAAACTTTAAAAAAACACAAGCGGTTATGTTCTTGGAGTCAGCGACTAAAAGAGCGCAATAGCAGCTTCCTCATATTTACCACCTTTATGTACGTCCAATGGGTGAGTGTACACGAATAGTCAGTGACAGTCACAATCTCTACCAGTTCAAAAGCACGAACATGGCTGTTCTTTATAAGAAGGAGAGTAGATTTATCCCTCTTCTTATTTCTGTGCGTCTGAAGGATATTCAAGTTCCTAGAGCCGGTGGTGAGAGACTATGCTATGATGAGATCTAGCTTGGTCTTTTCTTCTTTTTTTTGTGACTGGTGCATCTTTAGTCAATTGCAATGATCTAGTATCGACCAATTTTCTCAACGTTTCGTTCTTATACCGGTAATTCGGATTTCAGGCCTAAATGCTCTGCAAAAGGTTTAGGTAACCTATTGCAAAGATTCAGAAAAGCTGAGCACCCTTCCAATAAGATGTCTACCCTGGATTAAAAATCATAGTACACCTAATAAAATTTCCATTTGATTGGTCCTGGTCTCATTGTTTTATTTGAGTAAAGGAAATATCCTGTCTGTGATTCTTGAAATTTGCTTTGTAGATCTTATTTTCTTATTTGATTACATAGAAGGGACGTACAATTCTGCAGATGCTCTAGGGTCAACAAAAAGGTTGTGACGTCAAGATTAAAACTATTCAATAGGTTCACATAGCCTTGGTTTTTCGTTGATCAGCTGATATGTTGGGGATTGGCTGCATTTTTTTTCAAGATGAGTTTGCTCTTTCTGCACTACTATCATGCATGTCTGGAGGAAATTTCAGCCAAATCAGAGCCACCAATTTGGAGATAAACTAAAGGATTTTTCTTTCTGGGCCTTTCCTGGCTGAAATCCTGGTTAAGAATTAAGAAGTATAGAATGTTGCTATATTTCTTGTTAAATGAGGTTATGTACCAATTTCTCAACCAATAATGATTTGGGTAATTCGACGGTTCAATATAGGCTGGTCAGAAGAAATTAAAAAAACAAGAGAGGTAAAAACCTCTCTCAGTATTCCGTACCCTGGCTTTGTTTCTTGCTTACAAGCAGTCAAACAGAGAGGGAAAAACAAATTTGGTATCAGTGAACAGCTAACTATTTCAGCTATCTTCTGTCACAAAATGAAACTAAGAAAAGTTGTGTTACCATAAATTCTTCAAAGTTTTTAAGATTCTCCTTCTTTAATTTCTGGTTTGAATCAAACTTCAGTGAGGCAAAGAAACCAAAATCAAAAGATTCACCTGTAGGCTTGAACGGGCAAACTGAACCCAAAAATGTTCAAACTTTTGAACCTGGGTATATTGGATATGAATTAAGCGCTTTGGCAAGTATTTTAATTTTAAATATTTAAGTATTTAGTATTTTATTTTAAACTACAAATAAATAAAACAAAATTCAACACATCAACCTGGAGAGAACCCACAATAAAGTAGGATACCCCACGATAGCCAAATTGGCAAACTTAGCTGCATATAGTAACTCACCATCACAAGAAGGAGAGGATTCTCCAAGTGACGAATTCATGTCTGAAGTGATAGGGCAGATGCCCACCTCACTTCACCAAAAGATGGAAGACCTTCACTGACAAACATGCCTGAAGCACTACAATTCCAAGACAACCCATGCACCACCTTAGAGAATTGTTGTAGAGGACACGGAAACCACTCTTACACTTCAGGATAAGCCTGTTCACGAGGTAAACTCTATGGAGTTGTGTACAGTAAGCTCAAAAGAAAAGATCTTACAGGAGCATCACACCTACCAAGTCTACAAATTAGAACATTGGCACAGGCACACAAAGACCTGGACAGGGCTGCTACGTTCAATTCATCACTCAGTTTTGGAGTAAAAGTGAATCCGAGATACAGGATCACACTCTATTTGCATAGGTTTTAATTCTGTACATGTGCCCAATGTAACTGGTAAGTAAATGGTGCTGATGATGATGCTGGAAATGTTGCTGTTGAGGTATAATAAAGATTAAAACCAGCCAATCAGGTTCAAGACTTTTAAGTAGCCAATGGGATGAGAGCAGTCAACCACAAACCCCTGAATTTTCGATACCCTATGCCCAACACTGGATACACTATGCCAGGTGCTGGATACTGTAACCCGAAAAAATATTGATGATTTGAGTGAACCTAAAAAATTAACCAATCAAAACTACTTTATATTGAGGTAGGTCAAGGTTAGGTTACCAACATGTATCCGACATTTGGCATAGGCTATGCCAATTGCTATATTCTTATATACCCAGCATCTGGCGTAGGGTATCCAGAAATCAGGGATTTGTGGTAGACTGGATAATAGTATTCTAACAAGAAATAAAAATTTTCAGTAAGAAGATCTGCGATGACGGAAATACGTGTCAGCTCAAGTATTGGAGTTGTTATTGTATTTTTACTAATCTGGGAATACCCTCAAGATAGGTCAGAAGGAAAAATATTGGGAAAAGAAAAGAAACAATCTTTCTTTCAAGGTATTCCTATCATTTTTGTACAACTGCGAAGTCTCACAGGGACATTGAAAGTTTGAGATTGTTATTACTAGATTGAAAGCATGACGGGAATACCAAGTGATCCTGTACTTGAACGAATCAACAAACATCAGCAACTGTCCCATCTGCAACACCCCATAGGCAAAGCGATCCCTTACCTCCTGAAAGTTGCTTCCTCAAATCTTAGAGACATTTCGTAGATCAGCATTCTTTTCGAGATGAAATTTAACCCATCACAACGCAGTTGAAAAATACCAGAGGAACATAAAACTCTCTGACATCATGCAGCCACGTAATAAAGGGTGTAAAGTTGAAGAGAACAATCTGTATACTGCAATAACTGCCAAAAATGCACTTTCTTGAAAATTTGGAACTCAAGCCTGAAAACACATGCGCCGAACGAAGTTTGAATTCTTCTGCGCTGGGAAATCTACGATTTTCCGTCTAAGGTTGAGATACTTCGGGATTGCAAGAGTTAGAAAACGAGACCTTATGAAACGATAACGCGTACCATTCTAAATATCTTTATTCTTCGCCTATTTTATAAAAATTTATCGTATATACTGTCCTTGCTGCTTTAAGATGTCAAAATGGTCCCATATAAGAAACTTTTCCATGCAGAAGTACAAGTAGCCTACAAAGTACAGTAGAGTTTATGAGCTGAGTGCTGACAACCCAGGTTTGTGTGTTGCACTTGGCTTAACCATGTCTGGAAATGTGAAATATTGAGACAAAGAAAAATGCATTTTTTTTTCGAACAATTTTTGCTGTGATGAAAATATGAATGTGACTTAGTTCAGAAACAAAGAGTGCTAAGTGTCAGTACAACGATCATATCTTTTGTGCGTCAATGGTCCACAGCTTAGTGAGAATAGAAAGCTTGATGAGCTGTGTAGTTGAAATAGAGGATGGGTTTGCTATACGGAAACAACATCATAAACCAACTATATTCAGACATTAATTTACGTTCTAATTGAAGTGTTTAATTGCAGGATCATAAACGCCTGGCCCTGTCAGACTTAGAAGCGTGTCTCATATTCCCTTGGACGCCAGCTACACTGGAAGAGCTATTTGGGTCATCATGAGTCAAGGATGCACCGGATTGAACAACATTTAGTGGAGCGTAATGGGTTGAGAATGTTCAAAACTGATTAAGCTACAGAATAATACAGTTTTCCTTCCAATGCTTCATTGTATGCTATAGCATAAATTAAAGTATATTTGCTTGCCATCTTATGTCTTTGTAAGCAGTCAGACTGGCCTTTATTGTATGCTGCTGTGTTACTAAAGCAGTGTAGCATTATTAGATAGCCTACTTCTCCTCTGAGAAAATGTAATTTCGACCAATCCAATTTATGAGCTCTTGATGTATGTCGGAGCTGAACTCAACCCTTTAGTGTAAGGCAAGGTGCTACGATGCTAATGCCACCAAGGGCTCGTCATTCACAAACTGTCGCCTAGTTCTTAGGGCATCACCCTAGGATTCATTCTTGTTGTTACTGATTGCATTCTTAGAGAACCTCTTATACGTATTAGGGCGGTATGGTCTGCGAATGTTGAGGTAAGCTCTGCGAAATGCTGATCCTCAACAAGATTTAGAGAGACCAGCAACGTAAATAAAACCCCAATTCTACAGCCGACCCTGTAACAAAGGTGCAAAAACATTCCTATGGGCACCATGTGGTAGGCTTCAAAGCACAACAGAATGTTTGATGACTACAGTGTACAAGTAGCTACAGAGGACTAAAAGTTCCCAATGATCAGAAAAAGACTACTAAATTGTTACACAGCTAGATAGACTTGGTCCCATTCTCAAAGGGTTACTGGTCACTATGATTTGACCAAGATCGTAAAAGATCATGAGATTCAACTGTGGAGTACTGAATTCATCTTCTTTGAAGTGGTACACCCTAGCCAAAGAGGCATGGGGGGACTGTTTTTCTAAAGTGGGGCTTAGACCAGAGGAAATGGATGGTAAGTTCCGGAGTTACGCAAGTCGGAAACTGCTTTTCTAAAGTGGGAATTAGACCAGAGGAACTGAAATGGATGGTAAGTTTGGGAGTAGCTTTTTTTTATCGACGGATCTAGTTTATGAGCCTCCTGATGATTGTCAGGATCGGGACAGTGTCGGTAGCAGGCAAACATCTGAGCTGCACCTTCTAATGTGGGACAAGGGGCAGTGCTAAATATCATCAAGAATCACATCAACTGCCGCCAAGTTATTAGGTCATACTAGGGTGTTCAAGAGTTGTAAACTTCCCTCGCTCTTGTGGACTCTCCAGATACAATAGTTTTGTTTTCGCAGATACCATGGTATTTGATACCACAGTCTAAAGTCGTTTTTGCAGTTATCGTGGTATCTGATACCACGGTCAAAAGGCATTTTTGCAGTAATGGTGGTATCTGGCCAGTTATTGTGGTACATGATATTCACATACCACGGTCCGACCATGTATCTGAAAAAGTCATCTCACTTTCATCAAATTTGGCAGTTTGATGGGAAAGAAGTTTGGCACTTCGCGATATGACCGAACATCAGTTTCCAGTTACCATGGTAACAGAGACCATGGTATCTGCAAAAACGCAACTAATCTTACCATTGGGAGTACCATTTCCCTTGGTTGGTCCTACACTGCAATAATTTGCCATAGCTACAACTGTAGCCTGGAAGTTTCAAACAATCAGATGACTAGAAATTTCAAACATTGAGAAACCTATAATATGCTTACTGATAGAGGGGTAAACTTTATGATTGTATTCTTAGAGGATCGCTGGTCACAATGACTTGCCTCTGATATGTATTAGGTGTGTCAGGTCTGACAAATGTTCAGGTAAGGCTGGCTGAACATTGCTGCTTCAAAGTTGAGTGAGTCAATCTACTTCCAACCATGCAAGAAAGTTGTCAAAACACTGGTAATCCGTACAAGTTATCGGTACTGAAGCACAACAGACCGCACTGAACAGTCAAATCCTAGAAACGAATATACTGTATATTCAACTCCTCTTGTCTAATGTTAGGAAAAATATTTTGTTGGGCTTTTAGTTTGCAAAAGATGCATAGTCCCATTTATAGAGAATTATTGGTGGTCAGAACCATTTGACTAGGACAGGTGTTATATTACACTTTTTAGATTAACATTTCTGTAGAACAAACGAATAGTAGGAAAATAATGTACCGTAGAGTTTAAAATCAAAGCTGGAATTAAATGGTGAATGAATGATTGAATCAAGCTAGGTACCGCAGTATATGGAGCCTTGCTTGTGCATGGAGCATTGCCTGCTAAACAAGGGCCTGTTTTGGTGCCTAACCTGAGATTCTTGCTACTGGTTGGAAAACAAAAAATCAGATGAAAATAAAAGATCCCATTGATTTCAACAATGGAACACCCTAGATTAATCTTACCATAATCATTTTGCTTTCTGCAAGCATTTTATATGGGACAGAATTTTTAACTTGTTTTTTCAAAAAGATTTGATTCTGACAGCGAAAAAAAATTGCATGAGAGGTATCCAACCTCGAACTTGGACCACAAATCTTACAAGGAAACTTCTGTGCAATCCAAACCAGGTTCTAGGTCATCCAGGACTTCCTTCTTCATATTTAAGACCTTGATAGGACAGAAATTTTCCTTTCAAACATTTTAGGCCAGTTTCGAGGTTGTACAAGTTCGAGGTATGATACCCCTCCTGTACGTAAATAGAATTTTCAAGATTTAAGTGGGAAAATAACTTACAATACAGAAATTTACAATAACTTTAGAGGATGCGAGAAAATAACTGAGAGTTTTTTTCAATCGAAGACTCACCAAAAATAATCCAAATGACTACCCCAGGTAGGTAAGCTCTGCTGAAACTTGGACCGTAACCACAAGGTTGAGAGAGACCAGCGAGGTTAATGCACACACAAGTCTCCTCCAACCCTGTAATAAAGGTGCCAAGATGTGAATGCCACAACACTGTTCCATGATGAAAGACCATTTTTTGGCACACTGAAGGTTGGGATTTCATCAGACATACTTGAGTAGTCCAGCAAGCTACAACACCTGATCGATTTGCAAGACATGGCAATCGATCAATTTATTTTGCTTTTCTACACTCGTTGCCCAGACCTTTTGAAATTTCCGCGGTGGGTTAGTACGAGCTCGAAAAAGTAAATCGCCCCGGTGCCGCGGAGGTAACGGCAAGCGATAACAAGAAAATGGCGTATTGTTGAAGCGCGATCTATGGGACATTATAAATATTTATTTGCAAAGGATTTTACAAAAAATAAAGCATAATAGCTGTCCATTGTGCTTTAAGGTAGTCAAACATTTTAAAATACTGCAAGCTGAAGAGTAAATAGTGCGAGGGGTCCTTTAAGTAAGATTGCTACTTATAAGTGTCTACCTTTTTGTTTACCATATGAATGAAGTTCGGCGACGCCGTGATCCTTAAATTCCTTCCACGCACAGAATGAATCATAAGGTGTCTAATTAGCATCTGCAAGTTTTAAACCCCCGCACGTGATGTTTATACGAATGTCTCCTTTTATTATTGTTGTGTAGGAGAAGAATGTTTCTTGACTGAAATGTTGACCGGTATTGTTGGTAAACCGCAAGAGAGGGTAGGTCGACATCAAGCAGAAGCTAAAGGTTGGCTTAGGATTAGTACGTCCAGAATTTGATATTCGATGCATTTAGGCAACTTCGCTGACTCTCCCTAACAATTATAATTACTTAAAATTTAACTTAACAGTCAGTTCACTTTTACAGCTGATCTTGAGTACACTTTTGAATCATCTAAGGGATTTTGTATTTTTTCACCCGGGGCTCCAATAATAACGTTCCGATTGTGCGCTGCGCGCGAAAATCCAAAATTCTCCTAGACGCGGAGAATTTGAATTTGAACAAAAGCCTATATTTCCAGGGTTAAAGATAAGTTTACGAAAGTTACGCCTGTAGAAAGTAGAGAAATGAAGGTATGTCTTACAATGAACGTGTCCGAAAGCTTTTTGGTTCTGTAAATGCTGCATTAATGCTGCATTTTCTTTTCTTTTTTTGTCCGAAAGCTCTTACCTTTCTTTCTTCTCTGACACTTCTAGAATACCAAAATTTATGCCAGGAAGAAGAAGAAAAAAGAATTAGCTGTATAAAGCTGACAAAATGGATGAGCTACTGATATCCAACCTTCTTATCTTTCCTTTCTTCGTTGACCATGATCGCCAGTTGTCTTAAATTTGGTATTTTTGACGAATTGTCAGTAGTCTTTTTCAATTTGTTACGTTTGCCGCCGAAAACACTGAGAGAATCGTCGTACTCCTCAGTTTCATCATGGAAATTTAGCATTCTTGCTGAATTTGTCGATGAATTTTATGCTGAATTAATGCTGCATTAATTCAGCGAAAATTAAAGTCCGAAAGCGAAATGCTGCATAAAATGCTGAATTAATTCAGCATTTTCGTTCGTTTTGGAGCTTTCGGACACGTTCAATGAATCCCGTCATTTTATTTTTATTTTTCGGCAATGGCTTATAATTGTAGGTGGTAAACATTTGAAGCGCAGAGGGACACGCACATAGAGGTCCATAAATCGGAAAAGAACAAGTTCATTCGATGAAATCAATTATCCGCGGATAACGGATAAACGAAATAAAGCATTGTTATCGGGTTTCAGGTATATATGAATAAGTGATGTGTAACTAAACTGTCGGATCTCAGTCCCATTCGGTTAAACTTCAACAATTCCAATAATAATCTCCTCACTTTTAACTTTTTGATAACTTCTCTTTTCTTAAGATAAATCCAAGGGAGTTCGCATTAAGTACATATATTTTGTTAATCTCCGTTACCATTTACGATGCCCTCAGAGTCGGGAGCCAAGATAAAGAAATTTATGCGGCCATTCAAGTACCGAAAAACTAATATTTTACAAATTACATGACAGAAAAGCAAAAATCCACTTTCTGATCTGTCCCTTTTCACCACGATTCCTCCCCTAGGAGGAGACAACTCGTATTCAGCAGGCAGTCACGGGCCTCCTTGGACTTGGATACATTTCAGTCAACAAACCTGGCTCCTGCCCCACTTTGGACTTTATTTTTATCTGTAAATTTAAAAATAGTAAAAGAAAAACTGTACTGATCATCGCATGGATAAGAACCTATCACTTTTAGTTTGAACAAGGGTGTGTAATAAGAAGTAAACATCACATTTACCGCTATGCGGCTTATATGCAGCCTATTTGAACAATGCTTAAATCTGAGAGAGTTCACGTCAAAGTAGCCTACAGATAGGCTTTACGGTGCCGTCAGAGTCAGGAGCGAAGATAAAGCTGATATTTTGAAATAATAAAGTAATATTGTACATGATAGAAAAGTAAAAATCCAGACCAAAGGTTTCGCTATCCCAAAAGATTCCCAAATAGGTAAAGGTATCAGCATCAGGCTATACAGGGATGGCAGTGCTGATCTCCGAATCTCTTCCATCAGCCAGGAAGTGCAATCGGCGTGTCTGGATGCAAAGCCATCGAGGTGCTTTCCCAGACCCTTCCTGTCACCATCCCCAAGTTTCTTTAGGTATCCGTTTAAAGCTAGATGGACATTGGCTGGTCTTAAAGAGTGACGTCATTAACTCAAGCCCCAAACAAAAGGGTAGGTACCACCGAGACTCGAACAAGCGAACTTCTCTAAAGATAAGACCCCTAAAGGACTTGTCTTACCTATAATACTAAGGCAACCTACTTCCATGATCACTCCATATATTTCTAAACTCGGAGACCCCAATTCAGTACGGTAAATTCTAACCCCTCTAACAAAACCACGGTGATTTTCTCACTTGTCGTGTTTTGCTACTTTCGATGTGTATCACGCTGTCGACGGTTGTCTGCGAGAAGTTTTTCCATGAGAAAAACCGGTTATGTAAATTGTTTCCCTGTTTTCGCTATAAGTCAACGGGTCTCGAAAAAGGCTTAAAACAGCCAAAACCGTGGGTTACTTGTTGAAAGCATAGCCTGTTATAAAGTATTCAAATACTTTAAATACCGTAAAGCATACGGAATCCTTGTTTCTATGAAATTGAAATTTAATAGATTTATTCTTACTAAAATGTATAACACTCATTTGTTGTTCCACACGTTATTGCTTTGGCTCCTTTTTGGAAGCTGTTTTCATGCTCAGATATGAAAGAGATTCGCAAATCTTTTTTCAAATATGTAAAGTATCTGCTGAGGGTTCCAGCTTGGACAAGTAATAGCCATTTGTCTTCAAAGTATGGAGTAGCAAGACCTCTTTCTGTTATTCGGGAAAGGCGAGAGCGCTTCAAGCAGCTCAGCAGATGCTTTGGTCAGTGTAAGTTATGTCAGGGTGTCTGGTTTTCTTTTTAAGTTTCGTGTGTTCCTTCCATAATTTCTGTTGACAGTAATGTTCTTTTCTTTAATTTCTTTCTTTCTTGATTTGTTCTTCTTCCTCATTTAATTACTCCGCTTTCTGTACGTTTGTGCATCATGATGGGAAATAAATCTATTATTACTTTAAAATACTGTAAGTCGAAGAGTAAATAGTGCGAGGGGTCCTTTAAGCATAGAAGAAGGACCAAGTCTTACCTGGTAGCGTAGAAGGATCTGGGCAACCGACTTTCCATATTTCTTGCCAAGCTCTATCAACTTGGGGTCATCCATAAGTTTGGGGTCCTCTGGTTTTGCCCATGGTCTGTCAGGGGATCCCAACGGACTATAGGCAGTGACGGTAATACCATGTTCTTTGCAGAATGCAATGAGTTTCTTCTGGTTCAGGTATGGATGACACTCAACCTGTTTAGAGAGAAACTTAAAGGACACATCGTACTGATGATGGTAATTCATTCTACTTCAGTAGTATTCCCATCCATTCTCGTTTCCAAGATTAGTCCTTTTACACTCTGAATATACTGATTATCAGGCTTTGCATATTTGTTCTCTTTAAATATTCCTTTAAAGATTCCCCAGCTAACTGCGAATCATATTTTTGATAGTGCAAAACGGATACGTCAGCTAAATTTTATTAGAGCTATATTGAATTGCGCGAGCAACACTTTGGTTTTGTCGTGTTTTTTTTTTTTTCCTAGTCGCTCGATTTCGTCTTATTACTAGAAGACGTTAAGGGTCTAACGTATGCGGTTTTTACGGAAAGTGTGGACCTTAGGCCGGATTGACGAATATGACATTACATTTCGGAAAGCTCCGTAGAACTCTTGCCTAGGGCCAGACACGATGGTTTTTGCTTGCAATTGAGCCAGAGCCTACTGTGGCTGAAGTGAAGTGGAGTTGTATAGCCTATGTCAGAGAGGACTGTCTAAAGTTATGCAGCCAAGCTTTCGTTTATCAAACCATGTTTCTGCTTTCGAGTGGAAAGCTCCGTTCTAGCAGGCAAGCAGACAGGCACCAGTTTTAAACTGAAGATGGACTAAAATCTGTAAGTGCGAAATATGTGCGGCAGTTTCCCACAGCCAATATATCTTCTTTGAGTGATAAATAGAAAAATTTACAGAACAAAAAAGTGTCATTTTCCCACGGGTCCGAAAGTGCTGCAATCTATTGTTTCTACCCATTTCTGTTCGTGATTTCAGCTGAGTTTATCATTCCATTTATTACACTTGGGAGTGAGGAAGAGAAATGATATAAGATGGGCCTTTTAAGCTTTACAAGTTCCCCACTGCTAAATAAATTAGAGCTCATCCTTTGCTCCTTTCTAAGTGGTGATATTAGAAAGTTGGCCTAAGGCAAAAAAGTCAACTTTTAAACTAATACAGATAGAATTTTTTTTTCTACGCCATTCGACAGATCTTGATGAGCTCATCAAAGTGTATGTCATCTGTTTTTTGGTACAAAAATTCCTTCATGAGATACAACAGTTCGAAAGTTTGGAGCGGTTGACAACTTAAGTAGCGAGGTACACACTGAAACTAAAAATAGGCCGATCCCAATCGTGAGACATATAGGGTACTTGTAAGCAACAATCGGCTGTTATACCATACTCATCTTCGGCGATGAGGGGCTAGCAAAGTTGGTAGTTGGTGTACCTATTAATCCTATTATTTCTTTCTTGTGTATTTGATCGTGAGAACATTTGGTACCATGTCTATCCCGTCGAGTTGGACTTGTAAGAAAGAATTTGTTGCTAGAAGGGTCATCAGGGGCTGTAAACTTGTGAAAATTGGTGCACATTTTTTGTATCTCTATAAATCAGAAGGTAAGAAAGCTAGTCTGCTTGGTCTATCACTGTAACATGGAATTAAGTCTTTGAGGCGTTGTTAACTTTAGTGGTACCCTACTGTACAAACTCAAACAAAGAATAGGGGGAACCCAGTTGTGAGACAAGTCAGGGACTAACTATCGGATGTTATTCCATAATCATTTTCGGCAGTGAGAGGTTTCCGACCGTGTTAAGGCAACGGATACAAATGATAATGTAAAACAACGACATAGTTTCGAAATAATTAGCAGAGTGGCATCTATGGTATTTTGATCCTGAAAAGTTACGGATAGCTTTGTAATAAGAGCTAGATTATATAAGATAATGTTCCAAGTTTTCACGAGTCACGATGTCTACGATTGAAAAAGATAAAGTTCAATTGGGTGCAAAGACAATTTAGTCCCTACTTCGGACTTTCTGTTGCTTTGTTATACTTGTAAGCAGAAATCGACTGTTAGACATAATCATTTTCGTCGATGAGGGGCTTGTAACTTTTGCTAGTTGGTGTACCTATTAATCCTATTATTTGTTTCTGGTGTATTTGAACTGAAAACAATTTAGTACTATTTCTATCATGGGGAGATGGACTTGTAATTAGAAATCGGTTGCTAAAAGGGGTTCATAAGGGGCTAGAAACTAGTGCAAATTGGTGCACATTTTATTTGATGTCTATAAATCTGAGGGTAAGAAAATTAGTCTCCATGGTCTATCACTGTAACTTGGACTCAAGCCTTTGAGGGGTGGACAGCTTTAGTGGTAGGGTACACACTCAAAGATGCTAGAATGGTCTATGGTGATGGTCTTTCACTGTAACACAGAGTTAAGTGTTAACGCAACGGATACAAATGATAATGTAAAACAACGATATGTTTCGCAATAATTAGTAGAGTGACATCTATGGTATTTTGAACTAAAAAGCTATGGATAGATTTATAATACAAACTAAGGTTATATAAGATAATGTTCCAAGTTTCCACGATTCCACAAGTTTACGATTGAAAAGAATACAGTTCAACTGGCTGCAAAGTCAATTTAGTACCTACTTCCGATATTCTTTTTTTTTCCTCAACGCTGAGGATAACCAAGCGAAGAAAGATATTGTTCATGGACTGGAACATACCATTTTGAAACCTCGATGGGTTGACAAATTCAGCATTTAACCGTTAGTGAAATAACAAAACCAAAGTGTTGCTCTCGCAACACTTCACGTTGCCCAGGCAACGTAGGTCTAGTTTTATTGAATTTTATTAGAGTTATGTTTTCCCACAGGTTCGTTTTTCCGAGCAGCTTTGAGCCTGAAGAGGACCCTTGCCAACAAGGGCCGAAATATAGCTGTAATAAAATTTTGCACTATCAAATATTGTTCTCTTTACTTGTCAGATCGGTAATATAAATTTTGCCAAGATTGTCACCCAACGCAAGGGACATGGTAAAAGGCTAAAAACAGCCGAAGCAGTGCGTAAAATTTTGCAAGCATTGCTTAGATGTAAGTGGTTAGCTATTTTAGAACACCTGAGCAGAAACACTCCGAAGGGCGAGGTGTCCATTGAAATCCAATACGTTGACGAGCAGTACGACACAGCAGAAAGCAAGGGAAGTGTTTCCGCGTGCTGAGGAAAGGCATTCGACTACCTGTCTTAAGCCGAATTTACACAGAGAGCGCCACGCCTGGCGATGCTCGTCAGGCCAGGCGTTCGTCAAAACGCTTCGTCGGGCTTCGACTCCGAGCCGAAAAGATCACAAAAGATCATAATTTGAGATGGGTGTCTAGTTCAGAGTTATAAAGTAATTTACGATACTACAAAATCGGGGTAATTGCCTGGAAAGAAATTGACCAAGGAATTGGAAAAGATGGTATAGTAGAGACATGTAGGACAGCACAGCAGTATAGTCATCAGGAAGCTCTTGTCCTTCATTTTTAGGTTGTGCTCAGATGCCAGTTGTACACAGGATGTATGGATTTGGGCTGTGCTGTAGATGAGCTTTAGGCTCCATACACCTCTTATTTTTTTTTCGGTTCATACTTCTGGAAATAAAATTCGGCCGTATTTGCTCTCCTTCTGACACACCCTGCTATTTCGCCTAGACGTCACAAGGCGTGTTTTTCCCTGGCGATTTTTAGACGCCCTCTGTGTGAATTTCGCTTTACGCTTGCCTCCTCAGAAGCGAAGGAGAGAAGGGGGATTCTGGCTGGGGGAACGCTGCGCTAGTTTATGTGCCGGCTGATCCTGCGGCTTTGGCTAATTGTTACTTCGCGTTCCCGAGCATGCGGTCCGCTAGTTTTGCCAAAAGACGTGAAAGTAAATTCACTACACGATTGTTCAGTAAGTCAGCGAGAATCTGTAAAGGAGCCTTTCTTTCCGCCAGTTCTTGCGCTCGGCGGATTCTCGCTTTGATTTTCAGAAAGCGAATCCATGAGATCGCCCGAATCAACCTAAAGACGTTTGAAAAATTAATTCAGAAACAGTTTTCATCAAATTACTGAAAACCTCCAAAGTCATTTTAGTTGCCAGGCGGCTTATTAATTAAGGACAAATTCTAGACAATTCAGAGACGTCTAATCATCGATAACGCCTAAGAAACAATACAAACAAACTTTGACTGGATATAATCAGGATTTTCTTTTACACGCTGAGAGCAAAATAGTTTTGAAAAAAAAAAGGACTGACAAAAGAAATGCAAATACAAGCCTCTTGGAAAATTCCCGATAATATCCAAATAAACGCCAGAGCGGTTCGGACATTAGTCACATGCAAGAAATATTTTCTTTACCTAGGTAGAGGGATTTTTTTTTTTTTTATAAAAATTAGCTGTATGCGCCTAAGAGGAGTGTATGGCTCCCCCTTCCTCACCCGTATGGAAATAATTTAGACGTTTTCAGCTGTTGACAGCTGTAAAAGTAACAGAAGTATTATGGGACGCTTTCAACACGTGTAATATTTACAGCTGTTTTAATCAGCTGTCTGTAAAACAGCTGTAAGTTGCTGTATCCTACTGTATTTAACTGTTTTCAGCTGTCGCAATTACTTTCGTTTATCCAACAGGTGTCACTGAAACAGCTGTAAACGTACAGAAGTATTATGGGACGTTTTCAACAGCTGTCCCAAACACAGGTGGATATAGCTGTATGAAGTTGTAAACACACAAAAGTATTATCTGACGTTTTCAACAGGTGTCTCAAATATAGCTGTAACGAGCTGTTTTCCAAGGTCCGTGTCCGTATGAAACACAGATGATACCAACTGTGTCGTTACTGCTATGTTGTGTTGTATAACTTCTTTCGACGGTTGCTTCTCTCCAACTTCAACTTATGCTTAATTTGCTGTGATCCAACTCAGTCAAGACTCAGGGATATTATGTATGGAGAAATATTTGGATTCTGGTATACTGATGCAATTAAAAAATTTTCAAATTATCGAATAAACGGCAGTACTCTAAACGAATTACCAGAAGACGCTTTAGCAGTATAGAGGGGGCTTCGACTGCGAAACCTGCTTCTGAAATATTTTGCGCTTCAAAGAAAAGAGAAGTTAGCAAAAACACGGATGACAGCTCTCGACTTCAAGCATTTCCACGGCTTTTAAAAACAGTGTACACCTCCCAAAGTAAGAAGTACAGCTGGATACGACTGTTCACAGCTATAAACAGCTGTAACATTGACGTCTATCGCCAGTAGCTGTAAATTCAAAAGTTGGAAGCAGGTGTTTCCAACTGAAATCAGCTGAAAACAACTGAAAACAGGTCAGAACAGCTGGAAACGTCTAAATTATTTCCATACGGGTGAATACAGCTGTGCTGACTGTATGCGAAACAACCGTCAGACATACAGATGTTAAGTTCCGTGTAATAGGAATTACCTATAGCTGGGTTCAGCTGTGCCGACTGTATCCAAAACGACCGTCAGACATACGGTTGTTAAGTTCGCGTGTAAGGACTATTTCGTGTAGTTGAATACAGCTGTGCTAACTGGATGCGAAACAACCGTCAGACATACAGGTATTAAGTTCCGTGTACTAGTAATTACCTACAGCTGGGTTCAGGTGTGCCAACTGTATCTGAAACGACTGTCACACATACGGGTGTTTAAATCCGTATTTAATATATTGTATACATTCCGTATTTATTTCGTAAAGTTGATTTCGGCTGTGTTGACCGGACGCGAAACATTCTCAGACATGCAGGTGTTTCTAACCGCATAAACACTTTTTTTACAATAGCTAGTATGTTGTAGAACGCGCCTTAAACGATTGCTATATAGTACGATGCGTAGGTCTTTTCTACCTGAACCTGCGAGAAAATAACTCGACTGCAAACTGCTTCTGGAACAATATCTGTTTAGAAAAGACTCGCTCCCGCTTATGATAAACTGGAATTTAGTTTAACATCTGATGATGCTGTTTATTCTTAAGAAGAATGCATTACTACACAACATCCTCTTTGATCTATTTTAGCACGGTTCACTTCCCACTTCTCTTGACACGGACTTCGTGGTGCAGAAATGTTACGGCTAAACACTCCTGTGTTCAACCATGAAACAGCTATATACAGTGACATGCTGCTATGACTCAAACACTGACAACTGTAAACGGTTGCTTACAACTAGAAACTGCTGTCCCCACCATCAGACAGGTGTATACAGCAACATACAGCTGTGTCTCCAACGCGTATCCCGACTAGACGTAAGAACTACAGCTGTATACGCCACCAGACAGGTGTATACAGTAACATACTGATGTGTCTCCAACGTGTATCCCGACTAGACGTAAGAACTACAGCTGTATACGCCAACAGACAGGTGTATACAGTAACATACTGCTGTGTCTCCTACGCGTATCCGGACTAGACGTAAGAAGTACAGCTTGATACAACTGTTCACAGTTCCAAGCAGCTATAGACAGCTGTAACATCGACGTCTATCGCCAGTAGCTGTAAATTCAACAGTTGGAAGCAGGTGTTTCCAACTGAAATCAGCTGAAAACAACTGAAAACAGCTGAAAACAGGCCAGAACAGCTGGAAACGTCTAAATTATTTCCATACGGGCAAAGCTTAAACGCCGTTTATAAGTTAACATTCCTTTCTTCCTTTTTCTGGTTAAAAACCGGGGAGTGATAATTATAACCTTCTAAAATAGTCGGAAGTTTGTTCCATAGTGCAGAGAATGCCGTTTTTAACTGTATTGTCCAGCACTATTTTTTCTTTGTAAAAGATAGGCTATTTATGGATAAATTAACCGAATTGTAAATCCGAATAATTCGAAAGAGCGTCAAACGAAAAACGTTGCGATAACTATAAAGCGTTTGAGGCTCAACTGCCATACAAAAGAAAATGATAGAAATGGCAGAAAAAAAACTCAACAACTACAGCGTACGAGGTAGCCTAAATTACGAAATGAATTATTTTGTTGGTTCTATACTAACCTGAAGATTCACTGGCTTGACGGTTGCTATCTCAAGGATCCTCTTGATCTGCTCAGAATTGAAATTCGAAACACCAATGGACTTCACAAGACCCTTTTCAACAAGCTTTTCCATTACCTTCCACGTCTCAACAAAATCAACATCGGAATACTGCGTTTTACCATTTTCATCAGTGGGGAACAACGGGCCATCTTCCTAAAGCGGAACGGACATTTACACAGACAACCCTTGCAACACATACAGACAGCATAGGAAGCGTATCGACATAAGGACCAGTAGCTACAGTCCCAGAGTTTTTTGTCCCTCCCTATGAAATCATTACAATTTGATATACATGTAAAATGTTGTGTTTGTTTCGAAAAGCAAAGAGGCGTTCCAAAAAAAAAAACTTATATCCGTCCTCATTTAGAATATGCTTCACCGGTTTGGATTCTTCTCTTTCTGCAGAGCTCTCCTATCGCCTGGAAAATGTCCAAAAGAGAGCCATGAGAATCATTCTGGGTGATCATAACATTACATACGAAGAGGCTCTCATTAAACTTGTCATTCCTAAATTATCTGTACGTAGAAATACTCTTTCAAACAAATTTGGAGCTAAGATAATGTGTTGTCCCCAGATGACCCGTCTATTCCCCCCTCCCCTCCCGTCTTCCGTGCGTCGGTCCGAGAGGAATACTGGCTATAAGTTTTCCCCATATCCCGCTAATTCGTCTACTCAATTTTTACGTAGTTTCATTCCATCATTTATTTCTGGTAATTTCTTGTAAGTGTATTAGTTAAATTGTTTCTTGTGTGTCTGTGTATTTTGTAAATTTGTATTCCTTTTCTAGCTTTTAGCTATTCGGATTAAACTTGATTGATTGATTGATTGAAAATCACGAATCACCTTAGAACTCCGCTAATGCATTTGGTCGCTGTTACGTGTTACGGGGTCAAGCCATGTCTTTAAGAATGTCCAGGAGAAGATAAAACTTCGAAACATCTATTTTCTTTCTTTCTTTCTTTCCTGATATGGTGATGGTTTTTATGTTGATTAGCTCTTTTTGAGACCTTTAGTGCAATTCATGTATCTCGGGAAGGGCCTGTGGCAAGGCTCTGAACAATTTCTAGTAAATGAGCTAAGATCCATAGCTCCGGTATCAATAACTAAATTTCACAAAAACTATCGCTTGATCCCTTAATGCGTGACAGCGGCAATTTGTCTGGCTACAGTAAAGGTATAATATTTCGGACGTTGTCTGAACTCAAAGCGGCGCACTAAAATTGATCAAAATTAAACCCTGCAGAGGAGTTAGCCGAAATAGTAATTTAAGCGAAATGATACCGAAGCCAAGAATAATTATTATTTTATAATATTTGCTGTGTTTCTTCTGCACCCTACGAGGTCTGACACAGCGCCCAAAGAATGGAACAGTTCGCACTAATTTTCTTACCCTCTTAAGTACGGCAATAGAAGACCAAGACTATTGAAACATAAGGTTTATGTTTGTTATGTTATCTTGTGCATTTACTTTGGTACTGAAAGCTCAGTGTAATTTTTCCCTTCTCTTTCTCTGTACTGCACTATTTCCCTCTTCTTGTCTAGTTGCGTAAATAAAAATTCATCATCATCATCATTATGTGTATTCGCTAGAAGAACATTTATTTTCTGTCATGCCAAATCCACTTTAATCCTTCCTGATGCTACGTTCTTTAATTAATGTATTATTTTAAATTTTCAGCAGCAAAAAGAAGAACCCAGGGTCCACAAAATGTGTTGTCACAAATATTTAAGAGGTGTTCAAAGAAGTATAGGTCTACTATGTGACCGTCTTTGCAGCAAAAGCCAGTCAGGAAATTTAGAGAGAGGCGATTAAAGATGATACCTCTAATGTATGTTGCTTCAGCGAAAAAGGGTGCTAAGCTCATGTTATAGAGAGATTCCAGATGGTGAAAATGTTAAACTATCTTTGCAACATAAAGCGTGAAAGCTTCTCTATTACCTCTATGTCACAAGAAAGGGCAGCGTCGCTACTGGTCCTCACATATTATTTATGCCACATTTTTTTTCGAGGAAAACATACCACATGAGAGACTTGGTCCCTTGAACAGATTCTACCTGAAGAGTAGCTGGTTTTATTCTACAACTCTTCACCAGCCTTTCAATCTGCTGGCTGTTGAAATTGCTAATACCAATAGATCGAACGAGACCAAGATCGACGAGCTTTTCCACTTGTTTCCACGTGTCAACGTAGTCCGAGTCGATGAACAGAGTCTTACCATTTTCATCACGGTTGACCATCTCTGGACCGTCCTTAAAGCACAAAAGGGGAAAGCTATAGCTCTTCTACTCTTCAAAAGTTTAAAGTTTAACTAAAAAGCAAACTTAGTTTTGTATCGTTTAACTGAATGCACTGCATAATTTGGATTTTCTTTTGTCACTATTTGCTCTAGCATGACGTTCAGAATATCTACCGCCGTTCTCACAGCGAAAAATCTACTGTGAGGCGGAGATTTGAACCTCAACACAAACGCGGCGTTTCAATCGCCAGTGATCAGCTTGCAAATATAGCTCACTGCGTGAACACTTATTTCTCGTAAACCATTTCAGTCAAGCTTAGAACGTACTAGCCGATAGGTACCACAAATCTGACAGGGAAATTCCAGTATATGAAAACTGATTATTCGTGAATAGCGGAGCAGCAAATTAACATTAGATCTGGACGTGAATAAGTGATGGGTACACTGTAAAATAAAATCTTGCCGTATTTGCTACTGGGATTAGTCTTGTCTCTAATGAGATAAGATTACGTCTAATACGGATTAATCATATTCCAGTAGAGATAAGATTAACCCCAGTAGCAAATACTGTAGTTAACTTTAATCCTTACTCGGAGGAACTTTTTACAGTGTAACTAGACTGTCGTGTCTCAGCCATTTACAGTTAAACTTTAAAGCTTACATGAGTTGCTCATCAGTCCCGTTTGATCGAACAGGAGCCAGGTAAAATGAAAAATCCCGGAAGATTTCCACTGACCTTCTTCGTCGTATGGCACGACGATTTTCCTTTACTAAACTTATCTCTGGACTCCGTATCCATCGAATTGTCAGGAACGGAGTCTAGAGTTGCCTCTACCGCAAGATATACTTCCTGCATCAAATTGTCGTCAACCAGTGCTCACTTCCCTCTTCACAAGTTTTTTTTTCACACTGGTATCACCCGTGCTTGTGCTCCTAAAGGATGTATGCGAAAGCAAAACTCGGAGCGTGTTCCACCCTACTTACTGTAGTTACTACGCATGCCGTCACGAATTCTAGCTTTTTGCCGTCAAGGCTGGAATGATTTTCCTATTTTCCAGCAGAATATCATGCCACGGGCGAATCCGACCAATCACGTTACAGAGATGCGTAGTTACAACGCTTACTACGCTCCCGAGCACGGTAGGAAATAAGGAACGGTCAGCGTAGAAAATTTTCACGAGGTTGGATCGAAAATAGTAATTAATAGTTACTGTTGTTAGAAGGGTGGAACACACCCTAGATGGTGATAGAAAGAACTGTAAGAAATCAATTTAATACGTCGGTACACCACTGCAACAACTTTTTTTCTAAGAATCCTTTTCTTGTTCAATGCCGTTTATATGCCTCTTTCGACTTTCTCGGAAAGCCAACACATTGCACCTATAAGTAAGGCACTACTAGCTATTGCAGTAAAATGATGGCAAAGTAGGTCAAAAGTGGAACTCAATACTCTTAATGACTAACGCTTAGTGCCGATAAAGAATCGCCACGTACCGGCCCTTGAAAACCAAGGGGAGGGCCACGTGAACGATCCCACCAAGAGCCAGAGAATATAACAAACGTCTTCAATTTGTTTACAGAGGCTCCGGATTAATCTGGAGCGATCGTTTGGACGACGTTTCTTGTTTTCCAGAGGTTTGCTGGCGTGTTCCGGACTTGGTCATACAGAGTATTGAGGTTAAAAAAGGTGGCACGCTTTTGCCTTTGTTTATGTTGTTCCTTCTCTTTTGTTGTTACTACTTTGTTTATGTCATTGAACTGTGTTTGTTATAAACAAATAAATAGCAGTATAAGCTTTAACGTCTTTTTAGAATAACACTGTCCCCCTCACCCGTGGTACGAATTTCCGAATCGTAGGTTCCCAAAAACCACACGTATGTTTTCTGAGTAAGAGGACCTATTAATCAGGGCTAAAGTGTTGAAGATACAAGCCCTACCTTGTATCCCATAGGCCAGTGGATAAGGTAGAGATCTAGGTAGTCAAGTCCGAGATCTTCTAGGGTTTTTCTGCAGGCAACTTCGACCAAGTCTGGTCGGTGGAAAGTGTTCCAGAGCTGAAACAGGAGAGTAATATACGTGATAATATCGATAAAATATTAACCAGACATAGAGCGTGTTCCAACCTACTTACCGTAGTTACTATGATTGACGTCACAAATTCTGGATTTTCGCCGTCAAGGCTTGATAGATTTTTCTACTTTCAAGCAAAATATCATGCCATTGGCAAATCCGACCAACCACTCTACAGAGATGCGTCGTTACCACGCTTACTACCCTTCCGAACATGGTCAGCAAATATTTGCTATTGGTAACTATTTCGAGAAGGTTGGAACGCTCAGCGTAGTGACTTTTTACGAGGTTGGAACGAAAATAGTAACTAATAGTTACTATTGTAAGAAGGGTGGAACCTGCTCATAGTACTGAGCTGCGTTACAAAGAGTTAGATTAAAATTAACAACAAGTTAAGCTAAAGTAAGACACTGTAAAATATCAACAAATATTCCTTGAGCCCAATCTGACTTTGAAACATATATTCAAATTAGGTATACAATGGATACAATCGGACAAGATGGGAATTAGGTACTTGGAACTTAGCCAGAAGTTTGAACAGCTGTAGACCAGCGTTTGCACGCTTTAGCATTGCATATGGTACTTGCAAGCATTCGCATTAGCTAAGGTATCAGCTAAGATTACAGGCCTTTGGGAATCACGAAGATGCACGGCTTAGTATAAAATATGCTATGTACTTCGCGGCTACAATGCGAACTTTAAAGAGGGTTGGGAATCTATTTTGTAAGCAAAAGCACTGGGGCCCAAATGATCACGGGCCCATGAGATCATGAAAGTGTGTAATTTTTAAGTTTTTATTTCAAATTCCGGATAGGATTCGCACTTTAAGGGGTGTAGAACTTTATTTGTAAGTAAAATACTCGAGACACAGATGATCATGGGCCTTCGGAAAACGCGAAAGAATTAGCGTTTCCTCTTCATATTATTTACAATAATATCACCAAAACTGGATATTTCCCCAAAAAGTGGAAAATTGGCTTCATCACTCCCATTCCGAAAAAGGGAGCAGCTAATGATTTCTCTGGTGTGAAGCCGATCACTGTTACATCAATTTTTAGCCGAATTTACGAGAGCTTTGTTGCTTCTTGGCTAAAAAAATATCTCTCGGAAGTCATCGATAAGAGGCAATTTGGTAACATCCCGAAGTGTTCAACTGTTCACTATCTCGTTAGTTTACTTGATTTTATTTTTAAAAATTTAGATGAACCCGGGAAATGGATAAATCTAATTGCAATAGATTTTAAAAAAGCTTCCGATCTTGTAGATCACAAGATTTTGCTGGAAAAAATGGCAGAGAAAAATATTCCTGAATATCTTATTAATATCGTAAAAAGCTTTCTAACAAACAGAGAACAAATCGTAAAATATAAAAATAATTTTTCTTCTTCTTTACCGGTTTTTTGCGGTGTCCCGCAAGGAACAGTGATCGGTCATTTATGCTTCCTCCTCATGATCAATGAAATAGCTGTCGGGCGTGAAGAAAGATGGAAGTATGTAGATGATCTTTCCCTAGCAGAGGTAGTATTTGGAGCGTGTAAAAGTCAAACTTTCAATTATATTGAACAAGTTACCTCTGAAGCAGCAAAATTAAATATGGTGGTAAATAAAGATAAATCTTCAGTAATGACATTTTCATTTCTCAAGAAAAGCCAACCTGAATTCGAACCACCTATAGACCCAAACCTCCTCAGTAACAGCACTACCCTGCTTGGGGTAGTGATCTCTTCTGATCTAACTTGGCATGAAAACACAAGATTGATTGTAAAAAAGGCAAATGGTGCTATCCAAATGCTGAAGACTCTAAAGAAATTCCGGGTTCCTAAGGATAAACTAAAATTAATTTTCTGCATGTTCATCCGCCCACTAGTAGAATATGCTTGTCCTGTTTGGCATTTCGCTCTTACAAAAGAAGAAAGTGATAAAATTGAACGGGTTCAGAAGAGGTCTCTACAAATCATCTACGGAGGTTCCCCACTGCCTTACTCTTTTTATCTAAAAGAATACAAACTTGACCCCCTTTTTGCCCGTCGAGAGAAACTGTGCCTAAAATTTGGCTCAACCCTCCTCCTCCACCCCATCTACAAGAACTTCCTCCCGCCCCCCTTTGTCCCCCTCAGATCCCGACTCCCCAGAGAGGCGGCTGCGAAAGTTCCAAAACTGACACCGGTTTACTCCAGGTCACAGCGTTATTCTCGAAGCTTTGTGCCGAGTTTTGTTCGTACTTTTAACAATTCGTAACTTGTGCGTTTTATCCTATTCTTTTTGTTTTTCTCGTTGACAAATCTTTCTTGTATTAACTGTTTGACTAAAAGATACCATATTTGGGCTATGCCTATGAGAGACTGTATCTTGTTTACATTAAATGATTTGATTTGATTTGACTTCGGAGATCAGAAAAATGTGTTGTCTCTTGAAAACGTTGATGGCACTTTGCGGTAAGATTTGCGTTTTAAGTATGTTGGAAAGTCATTTGTAAGCAAAACCCTTGAGGTAGAAATTACCATGGATTCCAGGAAATCACGAGAATGTTTTGGTCAGAAGTTAAAATATATACTGGAAAACCCATCTATTGTGAGCAAATTCTTGAGGTACAAATGATCACGGGCCCATGTGGATTATGGAAGTGCACCTTTAGAACAGAAAAAGTCCTCTTCTCAATCATCAAGTTTCTTTTGGATCCCACCAGCCGTCCAAAAGTTATGAGTAACAAAAAATTCTCTCTAATTCCTCCCCACAATTTCCCGATCCGGTCCGTTTCTATCAAAAATGTATTTACAACTTGTCCTTGTTGTTCTCTCCAAGTTTTATCGCGACCCCTCCACTCTTAAACCTGTCCGATATTTCCGGTCCCCCTTCACCCCCCCCCCCCCAGGTTTATTGGAACCAGTCTGACACGAAATAGGATATCCCATACCCGAGCTCTTTTCAACTGTGAAGCTTCATTCGAATTCGATGGTCAGTTCGAAAGTTATGCTTGCTTTAGGATCCTGGATTCCACCCTCTCCTCACCCCACACGATGGTCTGATCGGGGCAACGACTATTCCCCAGTAAATCTGGTCAGGTCCCTGATACGCCTGCCAAGCTCATCGTCCTAGCACATCTGGAAGTACCTCTACTCGACGAAGTAGCTTAACCCCCCCCCACACACACACACACACACATTGCCCGGATCCGATCCGGTTGTGTCAACGATGTACCAAGAATCTATGCTTGTTCTTCCATCAAGTTCATCCCAATCCCTCCACTATAAGCATGTCATGATTTGTCCATTACCCCCCTCCAACTCACCCCACAGCTTTCGGATCCGGTACGGAATCGGATCCGATCACCCGTTCAAATTACGCATGCCCCAATATTCCGGATTTCCCTCCCCCCACGATGGTCGAATCGGGGAAATCACAATTCCCAAGTCAGTTTGGTCGGGTCAGTGATATACCTGCCAAGTTTTATCGTCCCCCTAACTCGTAATCACCGTACCAACCGGTCGACTGACGGAAAATTTATCAGTATATGGTACTTGGTCGGAAGGCAAGTGCCAAAAAAAACCTACCTTGCTGACAACAAACAAATCTTCTCGCTTCACGACCCCATCGTTAATTTTCTGATGAATAGCTGCTCCGACTTCCTTCTCATTTTGGTAGGCCATGGCTCCATCAATATGACGATACCCCACGTCAATTGCATCCTTCACTGCCTGCTCAACCTCACCAGGTTTGGACTGGAAAGAACACAAATAGTTCTCACGTGCAGTCTCTCATGCACATTCATTAACAGTGCATACTTTAAAGTACAAGATATAGACATATGGGAAGAAAACAAATTCTATAGGTGTTTTATGTTTGCTTTAATCCTATCACATAATTCAGATAATAAAAGTAATCCCCCGTCTTGCAAAAACAGAACGAGGTCTGAAGGAGAACAACTGGGTACCATCCCTTTCTTCCACTGACTAATTGCTTGCTAATCAATGTCATATTTGACCTAGTTTGTCTCCCCCACCCAAAAAAAAAGGTCTTTGGAGGTCTTTGCAACCAATTTCTGGGAACGTTACGGCTAACTGTTATTTTGTACACAGCAAAAAGTATGCTCCCTTGAACACAAGTCTAAACTTCAGAGCACCCTTGTTTTGTTTTTAGCGTGAAAAAACAGTCAAATACAAATAATAAATTATCAGCTTCTCTTCTTCTTTCAGTACAACTCCGAGCATTTTCCACCTTTCTAACTATAGTAACTAATAGTTACCATTTCCTTCCAACCTCATCAAAAGTTACTACGCTGAACATTCCAACCTTCTCGAAAAAGTCACTAACAGTAACTAATTGCTTACAGTGCTCAGGAGCATAGTAAGCATGGTAACTACGGATCTGTGTTATGGTCAACGAGCTGGCCCGAAGTTCACCAGACCGGCTGAAATACGTCGATGACTTGTCTGTCCTGGAAAAGTGCTATAAAAATATCCAAAGTATTTCTGCAACCATAATGAAAGATATCTGCGAGTAAGCAGAGTCTGACAAAATGGTTGTTAATATGAACAAGTCTGTGATTTTAACAGTTTCTTTCCTTCAAGGTACCCTATCTTTCAACCCACCACTCCCAGATGCGTGTCAGGTTAACGAACTGAAGCTGCTGGGAGTATACATAACCTCGGATCTTAGGTGGCAAAGGCAGGTTGAGAGTATGCTCATAAAAGCTAACGCGGCTATAAGCTACCTTAAACTTTTGTCCCGTTACGGTGTTCCATCTCCCCATTTACTACGCGTTTACAATTCTTTTATCCGTTCTAACCTAGAATATGGCATTTTGGTGTCACCCAGGAACAGTCGGATTTGCTTGAGAGGATACAGTATAGAGCGTTGCTCGTTACATCTAAAGCTCCAAAAGTCCCATACATTCAGCTCCTAAAGCAATTTAAGTTGGATACCCTTTCATGCCGCCGACTTCAACATTGTATGAAGTTCGGTAAATCTACAGTCCAAAACCCATTTCACCGTGATATACTCCCCCCTGATTTTCTCCCCTCCCGAATTCGTCTTCCTCGTCAAGCTGCCGACCCTGTGCCTCGTTTAGAACCGGTGGTAGCTTTGCGAACAAGGTATGCTCAGAGTTTTGTCCCCTCGTTTGTTCGTTTATATAACTCGGAGCGTTTTTGAATGTTAAATATTAGGTTATTTGTATTTTATTAATCGTAATCTCGCATGTTATTGACCATATTTATCATAAGACGTCGGTATAAATGTCTCAAAATTGTATATATTTGTAGACTGTTCTGTTATGACGTTATGTTTTGACGTAAAAACAACCCATCGGCTTGTCCGTTATCTGTGTTTTAGATTATACTGAATTGAATTGTAACGGTGATTGGCTTGATTACACCGTGGAGTGATATTTTGGCTGAAAAATGAACATGTGTTCCACCCTTGACGCCAAGAAGCCAAAATTCGTGAACTTATGTGTAGTAACTATGGTAAGTAGGGTGGAACCCGCTCTTCGAATCATGAGTTATCCACTTCATCATGTTGACTGGCGTTAAACTGAAGATCCGATAACCCGTTCGCAAGTTGAAAATACCTAATTTTTCCGGATTCCCCCTCCCTTCAGCCCCCCCCCCCACTCAGATGGTCGGATCGGGGAAACGGCTATTATCAAGTCAATCTGTTAAGGTCCCTGACATGCCTGCCAATTTTCATCGCCTAGCACATCAGGAAGCACCCACTCGCGGGATCACTAGAAACTCGGACCCCCCCCCCCCAACACCCCCAAAGTGAGCGGATTCTTTCCGGCCCATGTTAATCATGTATCTAGGACGTGTGCTTGTTCTTTCCACCAAGTTTCATCCCGATCTCTCCACTCTAAGCGTTTTCCCCTATTTCCGGTTTCCCCCTCCAACTCCCCCCAATGTCACCGGATCCGGTCTGGATTAAAAGTGGGACGTCTGAGACACGAGGTCCTTCCATATATCAAGTTTCATTAAGATCCGACCACCTGTTCGTCAGTTAAAAATACCTCATATTTCCCATTTTTCCGGATTCCCGATCCCTTCACTCCCCCCCCCCCCCCCAGATGGTCGGATCGGGAAAGCGACTATTTCTAATTTAATCTGGTCCGGTCCCTGACGTACCTGCCAAGTTTCATCGTCCTACCTTATCTGGAAGTGCCCAAACTAGCAAAACCGGGGCCGACAGACCAACCGACCGACGGACAGAAACTGCGATCGCTATATGGCACTTGGCCGAAGGGCAAGTGCCATAAAAACAACCGATATCGGGATCTCGATCCCATCATCGGCTTGACTTCCCAACAAGGCTTTTGTCGGTATCATCTCCTCACCGACAAAAAATCGTGATTTTAAGAAAAGAAGCTTCCTGATTACCGAGAGAGCTTCTGTGCGGTATCAGAAACGGTATGAGGAAATTGTTTTTTATCAGAGCTCTTGCTGTTACTAAAAACGGAATCCGCGCACCGTTTCAGCACCGACAAACACTACCGATTTCCCAACAAGAAGTTTCCTGGCTTACCGACAGAGCTTTTGTCGGGGTCAGAAACTGAATGCTAAAGCGTGCCGTACCGAATAACGCTACACATTTCCTAACAGGACGTTTCCTGTTTTACCGACAGAGTTTTGTCGGTATCAGAAGCAGAATGCTAAAGCGCGCCATACCGACAACCGCTGCCTATTTCCCAACTGGAAGTGGTCTGTTTTACCGACAAAGTTTTTGTCGGTATCAGAAACGCAATGCTAAAGCGCGCCGTACCGACAACCGCTGCCTATTTCCCAAATGGAAGCTTCCTGTTTTACCGACAGAGCTTTTATCGGTATCAGAAACGGAATGATAAAAAAGAATTTGTCGGTGCGAACAAACACTGCCGATTTACCGACAGGATTTTTCGTTGAGGGGGGGGGGGGGGGCAGCTGCCCCCCACGCTCCCCTTTCCTTGTCTCGACACTGCTCAGAAGCTAGGGAGCCGGTAGCTGATACCGGAAACTGTATAATTGGAGCTTCTGTTCCGGTAGTGTCTACATGGAATATAGAACTCACGGAATAGTTTGGATGAGTGCTAGGATGCCGGGATTTTCACTGACTTAGAGAGAATAACATGGGAAAAAATCCACTACCGGGACCCATATATTGATAGCTAAGGTACCGGTAGCAAATACGATTTAGTTGAAAATGACCAGCTCACGGACACAGATGGCTATCGGTTAGGGTTCCGGTAATGAAAAAAAAAAAATGAACTCACGGACCCATGTCAGTACAAATTACAAATCCACGGACACGTGTCAATACGGACTTTGAGTCCGGTACAGCTCACGGAGTCCAACTGAATCCAGTTCAAAAATCTTAACTTTTTGGCACTACCGGAACCCAAGCACGCGGAAGTTCGATTCCGTGAGTTAAAAATATTCACTTCCGGTTTCCTAGTCTGCACTGACATGGTACGTCAGCTCATTTTTTTTTATTTTTGTCACTACCGGAACCCTAGCCCATAGCCATCTGTGTCCATGAGCTAGTTATTTTCAACCAAATATTAGTTGCTACCGGTGCCTTAGCTCTCAATATATGGGTTGCGGTAGTGGATTTTTTCCCACATTATTCTCTCTAAGTCAGTGAAAATCCCGGCATCCTAGCTCTCATCCAAACTATTCCGTGAGTTCTATATTCCATGTAGACACTACCGGAAACAGAAGCTCCAATTATACAGTTTCCAGTATCAACTACCGGCTCCATTTGGTCAAAACAGGCATCGCGGCGAATCCGTGATGCCTGTTTGACAAAATCTTTTGTACCTACATTTCCAAATTAGTCGATTTAACGTGTTTATTGGTTCCCATTCTTTATCGAATTTGGTAAGTAATCCAACTTTTGTTCAGTCCGAGTCGATTTCAACGCATTCGGTAGGTCCCTCCGTAAATTCTGTGATTTAACGTATTTATTTGGTCACATTGACTTTTCTCAAGTCCGTATCTGTTCTACCGCATTCGGTCAGTCACTTTCACAATTCGGTCATTTAGCAGATTCATTTGGTTCTGATTCGTGACCGAATTCGACAATCCATCCAACTTTTGTTCAGTCCGAGTCGATTTCACCGCATTCGGTACGTCCCTACGCAAAATCGGTGATTTAACGTATTTATTTGGTCTCATTATCGTTAGCGAATTCGGTTGTTCACCGGACTTTTCTCAAGTCCGTATCTGTTCTATCGCATTCGGTCAATCTATTTCATAATTCGGTGATTAATCAGATTCATTTGGTTTAATTCGATACCGAATTCGGTAATTGACCTGATTTTTTTCGGGTCCGGATCTGTTACTTACAACATTCGGTTGTTTTAGGTGGTTCTACCAAAAGTTTTATTCCATTCCGAAATTCGGTCGTTATACCGCTCCCGATCTGCTGCTTATTTTTTTAGTTAATTTTTCGGTAGTACGAATTCATTATTTGGTTCACCCCAGTCACTGTGCTTGGCAATTTAAACGGCATTTATTTAGCTCTTGTTCATTTATTTAGCTCTTGTTCTTTACCAACTGGTTTCCGTTCCTTACTTAACTTATACTTCTAATAATTGCGGAACTTCAGGAATAAGCACGTTAGCTGACGTGAAAACTAGCCTATTTTTGTTTGCTGTAAATTCAGAATAAATGTACTTTACATCTACTTTACCCTGGATGGACCCTTTTTTTTCGCCAGGCAGCTCTGTGGTTTAATAGGTAGCCTTGGGATCGCAAAAAGGCACTTTGATCATGAGTGTTTCCAAAAAATTTCGCCTGCTGTACATTTAGCAGTCTTCAATATTTAGAAAAAGGGTACGTCATTTAATTGGCTTTGAGGCTTGTAATTTTGGCGTGCGTGAACCACATTAAAAGCTACAATTTGTTGCTTGGAAGCAACTGTGTTTTTGTCGGCACATTCTCAAGTCCTGTTGTCAAAACTGGACGACCCCCAAAGGTAAAAGAATAGTGACGGCGTATCCTTGAAAAAAAAAAAAAAAAAAGTGGAAGAGCGTGAAAACACGCCAAATTTTCTCTTTAGACTTGATTTTGTACATACTGTAAAACTTATTACATTATAGCTTGTTGAAGGCAACTCCTGTGTTTGATAAAACAAAATTATAAATTCGGTCAATATCAGATACCAATTTGGTCAATTTTTACCAGGAATTTTACCGGACAAAAAGCTGGTGTGATGAAGTTTCTGTGAGCTATTTCCGCTTACTACCGGAACGGGAGCCAGCACATGCAAGTTTCTGTCAGTTAATGACGTCAGATCCCGGAATCACAGCTCATATGGTTTGGTTTCCGTGAGAACTACCGGTTCCTTAGCCCGTAGGACATAAAGAATGACACCCGGTTCCCTAGACAGTGCCTTTTTTTACTCCTGTCACTAGGACTACACAACCTCCATGGTTTCTCTTGACGGGTAATAAATTCATTGATCGATTGATTGAGTTGTAGGATGCTAGATGTCTACACTATTAAGGTAAGGTAGATAGATAGATAGTTTTATTGATCCACTAGTGGTACCGAATTATCACTAAATATGTGACCATTACAGTTAACAGGTTAAAATAACTCCAATACCAGTTTGTAAAACCCTTTAAAACTAAAAAACTACTGTTCCGACGAAAAATCAAGTGATTGTCAGAAAAAACCACTCTTTTCATGAAAAAATTAACTGTTTGGACCAAAAATCGGCATTTCAGTTATTTCTTACCAACTGGCTAGCAGCATTGGGGGGGATGGGTGCCTTCCCAGTTGTGATGACCCTGAGCAGGCGATCCTTGTTTACACAAATTTGCTACATGCTAGAGCCAAGGGCCCGATGAAAAATTTGTAGCCTGCGTAGTAGTATGGTAGTATTACGAAAACATTGCATGTAATACTATGTAATAGCAAAGAATACTATGATTTAATGTGCCTAAGACTGGTCCAATCTTATGAAGTAGTATCGAATAGTACCATCCAGTCTTGCTAATACTGGAGCCTATACTATTCCTGTCAGAAGTTAACCTGTCTATTCCATTGGTCAGCTTTGGTTGTCTTTTTCTCACCACAGAAATTTCCAAAAAAAGTCAACAATATATCAAAAGAAAGCCATCTTCTAATTCTTCATCCTATGTTTTCTTAAGAGATAATAGCGTGCAAGCTGCATGGCCAGTATATGATTTTCTGTGATGACCCACAAATTTTCTGGGGACTTTGTTACCGTTACGGCTGGTCATCCAAATTTAGTTTTTGTCACATAATCATTGTTTAACCTAGATGGATTTGGAAAAATATGAAAGCAAACTGTATGATTGTTAGAAACAAACATGAATTCAATATTTGAAAAACATTTAGTGTTTTAAACAGAGAAGATCTTTGTCTTTTTGGCCTGTTTTTGACTTACAGAAATTGACGTCGACTCTCTTGTACTGTAACGACGCGGGATGCAGTGATTCTATTTCCGTCACAACAGTGCCTAAATATCTGAATTTAGAAAGATTTATCAGTGAATATGATTTTAAACACACATCTTTCAACAGGTTTAACTATTTTAGACAGGTTGTGGTGCATCTAAGGTAAATCTAAGCTAGAAAACTAATTCCATCGGGTCCTAACGGAAATAGCACCGACGGAATAGTATAGGCTCCAGTAGTAGCATATAGTAGTATCCAGTAACACGGTAGCCTTGAAGTAGAAGCATGTAGTAGCATCCTTAGTACTGCACGCAAATTTTTCTTACTACTTCATAGTACTATTTCGAGCTAAATTTTTCATCGGTGGTGGTGTCCTGGACTGTTGCAAGCAAGTTATTAAGGTAGCCTATCTGAAGCAGTCAACCACAAATCCCTGATTTTTGGATATCCTATGCCAAACGCTGGGTATATCTAACGTTTGGCATAGCCTATGCCTAACGCTGGATACCCTATGCCTAACGCTGGATACCCTATGCCAAACGCTGGATAGGTGTTGGCACCCTAACCCTGACCTATCTCACTACAGATGAGTTCTGATTGGTTGATTTCTGAGCTTCACTCAAATCATCAATATTTTATTGGGTCCCAGTATCCAGCATTTGGCATAGTGTATCCAGCGTTAGGCATAGGGTATACCAAACGCTGGAGATACCCAGCGTTTGGCATAGGCTTTCTCAAAATCAGGGATTTGTGGTAGACTGATCTGAAGGACTAGCAACATACCTTCCATGTGCCAAGGCCAAGCACAGGTATCTCTTTTCCATTAGTCAAGTTCACATTAGGAGCGTTTGGAGCCATATTTATCGAACAGCAGAGCAATCCAACAGAGACAAACAAAAGTCAAAACCAGCCACTCTTCCAGTCTAATTACTTCGGTGTTGACTAAACCTCAGCCGACTATCTACGGCCGGTGACGTAAATGACGTCATGAAAACCTGGGAGAAAGTCGAGTAGCTAGCAAAAACGAAACAGCAACTGGGTCGCGCAGAGCATTCAAGAGGAAGGAAACGGTAGCGCGAAGTTTGAAAACAAATCAAAATAAAAATCCTCCGAGTAAATTGCTTTGAGCCCAGCAAAGACCGGAAATTTAATATTGGGCTGTGGTGAGGTGACTAGAAATTATTTTGACTATATATATTTAAACATCAGTGTGAAAGTAAAGACTATACAATGATTGCAAGGTGGAAGGTGCATATTACAAATAGGACCAACAGAACCTTGGAACTGGAACTCGAAAATGTCTAATATTAATAGAAAAAATCAGACAAGCAAGGATGGCCCTTTGAACAGAATAAACATTCAGATCGATTCAGTATTATGAAAATATTTTATTTTTTCTTTGACTATTTCCTAGCTGGAAAAGCGTTGTTTCAGAAATACACGTCGTGAGTTTTCCGTCTGTAAATCATGACTAGAAAATCCTGCCATTGAGCTATGGCTTGAGAAATGTCTGATGAAGCATTGCATTGCTTTTGTAAATTTTCAAACTCTTGCAACCTTTAAAAACTATCCCTTATGAGATTCTGGAATCTTCGCTTTTCGCCACGGTTTTCTGCACCCACAACTTTTTGGGCCTAGCCTAGTTTCGAAAACCACGCAGAATCCTGCAACAGAATCCTAAATAAGCTGTCGGTACTAATCTATTCGGTACAATGATCGGGATTCGGTTTAATTGCCAGTATTCGGCAGTTACGACGAATTCGGTGCGAGAATTTACTGAAAACATTTGATAATTTTTCGATACCAGAACTATTCGGTATATTTAGAGAGATTCGGTAATTACACAAATCGCAAATAAGGTATCGGTTCAAAATTATTCGTTATCAAGATTGGGATTCGGCAAAACTTTCAGGGTTAGGTAGTCAACCACGATTCCCGACTTTGGTTCCATCTGTCTGAACTTGTCCGGTATAATAACTCGGATTCAGTAATTTATTCGTTCTAATTGCCGGGATTCGGGAGTTACCACGAGCCTCGATACTCGAAAGAGGCAGACAAAAGGTATGATCTATGATTTCATCGGATCCCATAATTAATCCCAATGAATCCCAGTATGTTGGATCCCAAAAGAAGATCTAATTCATAAATATTTCGAAAATTCCGCCTGCAGCGCTTTTCGTAATATTCTCTATTTTCCGGGAAGGTGCGTCATGGTTTTAAGGCAGTTTTAGGATTGAGATTTCGAAACACTGAAAGCTTGACACTGGGTGGAAATTAGATTTGGTAGGAAAAAGGAAAAAAATCTCGCCTGCGGCGCTCACTTTATGTGATCATGGGTAGTAGTGACTATAAGAGTTGCTGTTACGAACGGCGCTCTATCCGGTTTCTAGAACTTCTTAGAGTCTGGGTATTTAATCCAAGGTAAATGATCGAATTTGTAAGAGAAGCAGTAAAAATTAGACTACAAAAAAAAAATGGATTTCAAAAATGTTCAATTGATAGAAGCTCTTACTGCAGTCATGCCCGCAATATAGTCTCCAAGTAGGCTTTACAAACACGACGGCTAGGAGTTGGTTAATCTTCTTTCATGCTGACCTTTAGTGTTACCCTTTGTACATAATTTATTCAACATTATTATCGTATTTACTGGTTTACATTACTAATGAATAAGAGAGGGGCCCAGACTCAAAATGTTATAACCCCAAAACTGGCCTAAAAAAATTCAGCTAAGATGAGTTTTTTTTGTGCAGTGTTATTTAGTTGGCATCTGCAAAAATGCAAATATTGTTAGAACTTGACTTGTTGACTAATAGTCAGCTGGTCAGGCTACTTACAATGCTTCTCACTATGGCATGCATTTTGGGTCAAAATTGTTAAAAATGTTCCCGAGAATACTCGAAATGTCGCCGAGAATCCATGAAATGTAGCCGAGAATGCTGTTTTTGTCGCCGAGGTTTTTTGTGTGTATCCGAGACTGCAATGTTTGTTGCCGAGAATGACAACTTTGTAGCCGAGATTTTCACTGAAAAACGTGTCGCCGAGAAATACGGATATGTGTTCGAAACCAAAAATCTAGTTCCCGAGATGGAACAAAGTGTCGCCGAGATTGCTAGAAATGTCGCCGAGATTTCGCGTAATGTCGCCGAGAATGCATGAAATGTCGCCGAGATTTCTTTGAAAATAACATACAAGTGAAAAAAGTGTCGCCGAGAATTGGAAAAAAAATACAGCTTAGAACGAAAAATATAATTTTTGAGATGGGAACAAATGTAGCCGACTTGGTGGTTGGTGAGGTCCTCCTTATTGTTCTATTTGTAAGTCCGGAACAAGTGTGATTCTTCGTTGCAGTAAACGCTCACTACCATTGTAAGTGCTATATTTGCTATCGCACTCTTGTTGGTATTATTCTACTCAATAAACAATGTGAATGTGAACAACAGTTGCTCAAAAGTAAGATCCACAAAGAAGTTTGAAAGGAAAGGATATGGCTCAGAGGCAGGGGCGTTGCGAAAGGGGGGGGGGGATGCAACATTCGGTAACTTATTCGGTATAATTGCCAGGATTCGGTAGTTACCACGAACATGAAGAGGTCGAGTGAAGAACTGGTCGCAGACAAAAGGACTGATCTATGATTTCATCGATATTCCTTACTTTTATTCGTATCCTAAAAACAAGCTCTTATCAGAAATGTCTCGAAAATTCTGCCTGCGGCGCTTTTCATAATATTAACTATTTTCCGGAAAGGTGCGTCATCTAGCTAGGTTTTAAACCAGTTTTAGGGATCGCAATTTTTCGAAACCCTAAAAGCTAGAACCGGCATGGAAATAGCTGAATTTGGCAGGAAAAAACGAACTTAAAAAATCTCGCCTGCGGCGCTCACTTTATGTGATCATGGCCAGTAATGACTAGTCATACAGTAGCTGCTTCTTCCAGGATGTCGCTCTATCCGGTTTCTGGAAATTCTAAGGGTCCTGGTGTTTTGGCTCTTCACTCAACTACAAAAATTCACATGCGACGCCCCTGCTCACAGGTGCTAAGAAAGCTAGAGTAAGTATAGTCGTTGAAAGAAAGAAATAACTGAAACGCATTTATTTTACGGATATGTCATCAAAAAATGTGTTACCACCTTAAAATTTTTGAAATAATGACTTTATCACAAAAACCTGGTTCTGGGGAGCTTGACTTTGACATGGACGACTGATTTTCTCTTCCATTTAAGTCATCCACCAATAGCCTTGTATACTGGTTAGGGCTAAGGTTCATGTATAGCAAGTACGATAGTTTGGCTCTTGCAATAGCCTTGTCACATGGTTATGGTTAAGGTTCTAGTCTCCAAACATCGTTTGTATGGTAGTTTTGGTTCATCTTAAAAGTAAATGTCAGGTAAGCAGCACTTCATAGCATCTCCATGACTGGAAGTGCAAGCCCATCTCAGAACCATGCTTGTTCATGGTTTCACATTCAAATCCAAGATCAGAGCTTCTGAGAACTTAACACGTCAGCAGAGCCAGGAATTGGCTCAAGCTCACTACTTCCGAACTGTAGTTTCAATGACTTATTAGGACTGTGATTGTTCAGCTCAACTTCAGAGACAAGAAGTGGTTTATCTGATAGGTGGATAACAGGAAATTTCAGTCCGGTGATGCAGCTTTTCCGCCTCAAAATTCCGGCTTCCTCACTACTACAAATCCCCAGAAGCTGAGGAATATATCCTTTGCATACACGCTCCATGTACTGATTGTCAATTAATATACTTTTTCCAAATTTTGGCTATCACCCCTTGACTTCATATTTCAGGAAGTGCTCAATACTGTTCAAAACAGGAGCTTGAGTACTAGTCAGCTGCTCCTGTTGGCTTTGGGCACGAATGATCACTACATGGGCTTTGTCTATTCCTTCTTGCGGCCTTTAATAGCCGATTTCCCACACTAACTTCCATTATCGACAACTGCATCTAACACTTCGGAATCCATCTTCGAATTTCCGATCATAATGGCCGAGGCAGTTATGTTTCTTGATCAATGACTGTGCCCTGGAAAGGAGATCAAGTTGGGCACACATAGCACTCATCAGAAGAAACAATGGTATTTTCAAGTGTTAGGTTAATTGTGAATGAATTTGTGGTAAAACAATTAAAGATTCTTCCTTAAATATCTGATTTTGTGAATTTCTTCTCTGAAAATCAGATATTTAAGGAAGAATCTTTAATTCTTGTTCCACAAATTCATTTGCCAGCTTGACAGGCTTGAGCCTGAAAAAGACCCTTGCAAAGAAGGGCCGAAGTATCGCTCTTATGAAACTTTAGCTGACTTATCGGTTTGCACCGTACAAGATGATTCGCAGTCAGTTTGGGCTGGAGGACTATCTCCAACCTTCTTTATACTCTTGATGACTATCTCTCCATGCTGATTCAGAATCTCCGGGTACCTGCAGAAGAAATGAAGAAATGCTGCCAAAGCTGCACTGACTCAGGACTTCAGTTGTTGAGTTTGAGTCGTTACGGACACGTTTACTCCTTCTTCCTGAGAATCACTGGCGTCTTCTGAACTTAGTCATATAGAGTATTATCCCACAACTAAAAGTTCTCCTGCTTTGGAAAGTGAACTGTTTGCTAATTCAGTCTCAGGTAAGGAGTTTTTAGCAAACTCTTTGCTTCAAAGACAATCTAGATCTGTCATGGAAGAAAAGCAAAAACGGCTCCATAGCCTGGTGCCAGAGAGCCAATGTCTGCAGGTGTGCACACACAATTCTCAGGAAAAGAGCCATTGACAGTCAAAGCTATTTCAGTCAATTCTGACTCAAACTATACTAAAACATGAGCTACTTGAACCACTGAAAGAACTTTAAAGAGGCTGCAATGGCCTTGAATTTCTGACTTTCCTTTGGTATATGGTGTCCTCCTTCGGGAAACGTAAATACCTCACTAATCCAGTGGGCTGATCCCCCCCCCCCCAAATGATACCTCTGATTCTAGGATTCTGAATCTCTGATTCAAGCAACTCTGGGCCTCAGTCTAACAATCCCCTGAGCGTAATCTCTCAGCCTCATAAACTTTGTAGCAGGCACACTGAAAAACAACAACATAGGTTCGGACAGTAGGGGGTCAAGAGAACATAGGTTACCTACCCTGCATTGTAAATGATATCTCGTTTTATCCATGAAATTCAATTCAAGCCTTTGGAAGACTCTGAGACCCCTCAGTGTGCACACCTTTCGTGGATTTTAAATCATGGCAATACCTGAAACCTGGAGGTACTGAAATCCCTAACGATGTAAGAACAAAGGCTAGCAAAATTCAAGAGAAATCCAGGAGAAATCTCAAAAGAAGTCAGAAAAAAATTAATGACATTTTCTTTCTTTATCTCTTCTTATTCTCGACACTAAAAGCGTAATCTTCAATGTAAAAGATTATTTTTCTTTTCATTTTCGGTGGTCTAATTATTGTCAACAGGATGAACACAATCACAAGTCCCAGCAGACGATTCCAATATACATTTCCCTTGTCTTTTGAAAAAACTTTAAAGTTCATATTTAAATTGGGTAGTGGGACTGGTGGGGTCCGGGTTCCCCCAGGGGTCTACCCGAAAATCCTCCTCCCCCCTGGCAACAAAAATCCGTCCGCCCTCCCTGAATGCAAATATATAGGAAACTAAATATATTGTGACAGCGAGTTAATGAAAACTCGATACAGACAGTCGCCCCAGCGACCCCCCCCCCCCGGCGATACGAAAAAACCTCGGGTACCGAACTACCCCGACCAAACCCTCCCCCCAATTTATTTCTATGAAAAGTATTTCATAGATAGGGAAGGCCACCATCACGTATTTACATTAACTCGTGTGTCTGTATAGAGTTTACTTTAACTCGCTGTCAGAATATATTTAGTTTCCTATATATTTGCATTCAGGGAGGGCGGACGGATTTTTGTTGCCAGGGGGGAGAAGGATTTTCGGGTAGACTCCAGGGTGGACCCAGTGCACCCGGACCCCACCAGTCCCACTACCAAAACATGAACTTCAAAGTTTTTTTTCAAAAGACAAGCGAAATTTATATTGGAATCGTCTGCTGGGACTTGTGATTGCGTTCATCTGACAATATAATTAGACCACCGAAAATGAAAAGAAAAATAATCTTTTACATTGAAGATTATGCTTTTAGTGTCAAGATTAAGAAGAGATAAAGAAAGAAAATGCCATTAATTTTTTTCTGGCTTCTTTTGAGATTTCTCTTGAATTTTGCTAGCCTTTGTTCTTACATCATTAGGGATTTCAGTACCTCCAGGTTTCAGGTATTGTTTTGCCAGGATTCAAAATCAACGAAAGGTGTGCACACTGAGGGGTCACAGGGTCTTCCAAAGGCTTGGATTGAATTTCATGGATAAAACGAGATGTCATTTGCATTGCAGGGTAGGTAACCTATGTTCTCTTCAACCACTGTCTGAACCTATGTTGTTGTTTTTCAGTGTGCCTGCTATGCTGCTGCTATGGTGTCATTTACAATGCAGGATAGGTAACAGTCAGTAACAGTGTGCCTGCTACAGCAAAGTTTATTAGGCTGAGAGATTAGGCTCAGGGGATTGTTAGACTCAGGCCCAGAGTTGCTTGAATCAGAGATTCAGAATCCTAGAATCAGAGGTATCATTTGGGGGGGGGGGGGGCGAATCAGCTCACTGGCTTTCGTGGGGTTCTGGAACACCCCAGGCAAAACAGAATAACATTCAGAAAATTTAGCCTGAATTTGCAGCGGGCAAAAATTTTCAAGCTGTTAATTGTCATCAGTTATAACAAACTACTGTGGGGGCTTCACTCGTAGCAAATTCCTATTATTATGGATGACCTATAAACCTTTGCCTTAAACTTGTAAGAATTGTTGTTACTTTTTCTTGCAATTCACACAGTTTTGCGCATTTGTTTGGCCCTGTTGTTTCTTGTCTATTGTTTCTAACCAGAATAATCCTCCAGGTTAGCAAAATATCTGCCAGTCTTATAGTTGAGATACTTTTTGGGATCCCAAAACGTAAGTGGAGGGATACCTATGACATTGCAAAAGTTGTCCATCTGTCCGTCAGTCCATCTGTCCATCTGTAAGCACAATAAATCTTGAAGGGAATGAGATATTTTAATGAAACTTGGTGTTTGGATTCGTTGGGTCGTCGGACCAGTCAAGTTCGTAGATGGGCTTTGTAGCCCTACATTTAGGGGTGGGGGAGGGGGTTCAAATTAAGGGGCAAACAAAATATTTCGAAACAGATAATTTGATAGTCGATTATGGGGTAAGAAGACATGCTGAACACGATGGTGAAAACCATTTTGTCATCGGACAAGTAGTTCGCCCGGAAGCCGGCCAAAACCGGAAAGTTTGATAAAAGTAAAAATTTAATTTGAAGTTGATTAAATGTTCGATTTAGGGGTAGGAAGACATGCTGAGGACGATGGTGAAAACCATTTTCTCGATGGACAAGTATTTCGCCCGGAATCTGGCCCAAACCGAAAAGTTTGTTAAAATTAAAAGTTTTATTTTGAGTTGATTAGATGTTTGATTTAAGGCAAGAAGACATGCTGAACACTTATGTGCAAAACATTTTCTACCTTTACATGTAGTTCCCCCGAATCTGGCCAAAACCGGAAAATTGTTAGAAGCTTAAGTTTTATTTCTAGTTGATTAGATAACCGATTTAACGTTAAGAAGAGATGATGAATCCGTGTTTGACAATCACATTTTACCCGGAAATTTAGTTCGACCGGAATCCGGTTAGAGTCGGAAAATTTGTTATAAGTTAAATTTTCATTTGAAGTTGATTAGATCTTCATTATTGGGGAAAGAAGATACCCTGAGTTCGTTTTTTAGCTTTCTTTTTCCGCCGGACAAGTAGTTCTGGAGTTCGGGCGAAACCAGGAAATTGGCAGAAGTGGCAGGAAGTTTTCGTCAAAACAGATATGACTTATAGGGGTAAACACACATGCTGAATCCATACCTGAACTTGGTTTTCTCAGATGAGTAGCTATTTGGCCTTAATCTGTTTCTGAATTTTAATTGTAAAAATGTTCAAGGAGATTGGCTAAGACAAGACACAGTTGTCTGGATCAGATATTGAATTTTTCGGATCCCATCGAAACCTTTGGTCTTGTTCAACATGCCGAAACCCTTGGAAGGGCCCCTGCGTCTCAGTCCTGTACAGTGACTTTTGTCCCTCTAGATTTCCATGAAACGAGACCTCTGCCTAGAGTCATAAGATCATTCAGACAAAATAATCTAGAAAAACACTAAGAAGTAGGCAGTACAGGATTCAGGAAGCGAGTGTCTACATGGGTGCAGTGCTGTAATATTCATGGGCCTTCTTTCAGTGTCAACTTGATTTGCTAGATTAGTGAGGTATTTACGTTTCCCTAAGGAGGACATCATATACCAAAGAAAGTCAGAAGTTCAAGGCCATTGCAGCCTCTCTAAAATTCTTTCAGTGGTTCAAGTAGCTCATGTTTTAGTATAGTTTGAGTCAGAATTGACTGAAATACCTTTGACTGTCAATGGCTCTTTTTCTGAGAATTGTATGTATGTATCTGCAGACATTGGCCCTCTGGCACCACGCTATGGAGCCGTTTTTGCTTTTCTTCCATGACAGATCTAGATTGTCTTTGAAGCAAAGAGTTTGCTAAAAACTCCTTGCCTGAGACTGAATTAGCAAACAGTTCACTTTCCAAAGCAGGAGAACTTTTAGTTGTGGGATAATACTCTATATGACTAAGTTCAGAACACGCCACTGATTCTCAGGAAGAAGGAGTAAACGTGTCTGTAACGCTCAAACTCAACGACTCAAATCCTGAGTCAGCGCAGCTTTGGCACCATTTCTTCATTTCTTCCGCAGGTACCCAGAGATTCTGAATCGGCATAGAGAGATAGTCATCAAGAGTATAAAGAAGGTTGGAGATAGTCCTCCAGCCCATGCTGACTGCGAATCATCTTGTACGGTGCAAACCGATAAGTCAGCTACATTTTCATAAGAGCGATACTTCAGCCCTTCTTGGCAAGGGTCCTTTTCAGGCTCAAGCCTCTCAAGCTGGCAAATGAGTTTGTTGAAAAAGAATTAAAGATTCTTCCTTAAATATCTGATTTTCAGAGAAGAAATTCACAAAATCAGATATTTAAGGAAGAATCTGTAATTGTTTTACCACATTCATAATTAACCTAACACTTGAGAATACCATTGTTTCTTCTGATGAGTGCTATGTGTGCCCAACTTGATCTCCTTTCCAGGGCACAGTCATTGATCAAGAAACATAACTGCCTAGGCCATTATGGTCGGAAATTCGAAGATGGATTCCGAAGTGTTAGATGCGGTTGTCGGTAATGGAAGTCAGTGTGGGAAATCGGCTATTAAAGGTCCTCAAGAAGGAATAGGCAAAGCCCATGCAGTGATCATTCGTGCCCAAAGCCAACAGGAGCAGCTGACTAGTACTCAACCTCCTTTTTTGAACAGTATTGAGCACTTCCTGAAATATGAAGTCAAGGGGTGATAGCCAAAATTTGGAAAAAGTATATTAATTGACAATGTACATGTAGCGTGTATGCTAAGGATATATTCCTCAGCTTCTGGGGATCTGTAGTAGTGAGGAAGCCGGAATTTCGAGGTGGAAAAGCTGCATCACCGGACTGAAATTTCCTGTTTATTTCCACCTATCAGATAAACCACTTCTTGTCTCTGAAGTTGAGTTGAACAATCACAGTCCTAATAAGTCATTGGAACTACAGTTCGGAAGTAGTGAGCTTGAGCAGTTTCCTGGCCCTGCTGACGTGTTAAGTTCTCAGAGGCTCTGATCTTGGATTTGAATGTGAAACCATGAACAAGCATGGTTCTGAGATGGGCTTGCACTTCCAGTCATGGAGATGCTATGAAGTGCTGTTTTACCTGACATTTCCTTTTAAGATGAACCAAAACTACCATACAAACGATGTTTGGAGACTAGAACCTTAACCATAACCATGTGACAAGGCTATTGCAAGAACCAAACTATCATACTTGCTATGCTTGAACCTTAGCCCTAACCGGTATACAAGGCTATTGGTGGATGACTTAAATGGAAGAGAAAATCAGTCGTCCATGTCAAAGTCAAGCTCCCCAGAACCAGGTTTTTGTGCTAAAGTCATTATTTCAAAAATTTTAAGGTGGTAACACTTTTTTGATGACATATCCGTAAAATAAATGCGTTTCAGTTATATGTTTCTTTCAACGACTATACTTACTCTAGCTTTCTTAGCACCTGTGAGCAGGGGCGTCGCAAGTGAATTTTTGTGGTTGGGTGCAGAGCCAAAACACCAGGATCCTAGGAATTTCCAGAAACCAGATAGAGCGACATCCCGGCAGCAGCAGCTACTGTATGACTAGTCATTACTAGCCATGATCACATAAAGTGAGCGCCGCAGGCGAGATTTTTTAAGTTCGTTTTTTCCTGCCAAGTTCAGCTATTTCCATGCAGGTTCTAGCTTTTAGGGTTTCGAAAAATCGCGATCCCTAAAACTAGTTTAAAACCTAGCTAAATGACGCACGTTTCCGGAAAATAGTTAATATTATGAAAAGCGCCGCAGGCAGAATTTTCGAGACATTTCCGATAAGAGCTTGTTTTTAGGCTACAAATAAAAGTAAGGAATATCGATGAAATCATAGATCAGTCCTTTTGTCTGCGACCAGTTCTTCACTCGACCTCTTCATGTTCGTGGTAACTACCGAATCCTGGCAATTATACCGAATAAGTTACCGAATGTTGAACCCCCCCCCCCCCCTTTCGCAACGCCCCTTCCCCTGAGCCATATCCTTTCCTTTGAAACTTCCTGTGGATCTTACTTTTGAGCAACTGTTTTTCACATTCACATTGTTTATTGAGTAGACTAATACCAACAAGTGTGCAATAGCAAATATAGCACTTACAATGGTAGTGAGTATGTACTGCAACGAAGAATCACACTTGTTCCGGACTTACAAATAGAACAATAAGGAGGATCTCACCAACCACCAAGTCGGCTACATTTTTTCCGATCTCAAAAATCAGATTTTTCGTTCTAAGCTGTATTTTTTTTTTTCCAAGTCTCGGCGACACTTTTTTCACTTGTATGTTATTTTCAAAGAAATCTCGGCGACATCTCATGCATTCTCGGCGACATTACGCGAAATCTCGGCGACATTTCTAGCAATCTCGGCGACACTTTGTTCCATCTCGGGAACTAGATTTTTGGTTTCGAACACATATCCGTATTTCTCGGCGACACGCTTTTCAGTGAAAATCTCGGCTACAAAGTTGTCATTCTCGGCACCAAACATTGCAGTCTCGGATACACACAAAAAATCTCGGCGACAAAAACAGCATTCTCGGCTACATTTCATGGATTCTCGGCGACATTTCGAGTATTCTCGGCAACATTTTTAACAATTTTGACCCAAAATGCATGCCATATCTCACTCACCTTATTTGTAAAGTCTAAGCTTTCCAATCTTCTCTGTGAAGAATTGAGAAGGCAAGTCCTTGGCTGTATGAACAGATAAATTTGAAAGTCTTGCTCAACTCAGTTGCTACTGTTCCTTTGCTAGCTACGTCATGCAAAGGTGGACCGTAGCTAATCGGCTGAGGTTTAGTCAACACCACATTACTTCAACACTGTGTTCAGTGTTGACAAGAGCTCGAGTCATGGAAAGGAAGCAATGTTGCCACCGGACCAGAATTAAGTTTACTAGATTACACTTGCATTGACTTTGGGAACCGATACTACATTTCCACAATAACGAAATACACCGAAAGACAGTTACATTGTTTTTTAGTCACACTTCTGATCCGGAAAGAAAGCATAAAAAACATATCCAACTACGGACTTGGTCATAAAGAGCAGAAACGTCACAAATGAAGGCCGCCCCCCCACCCCTCATAGTATTGTCTGCCAACCGGTAAAGAAAATATGAATCGGCGCGGAGCGGCGAAATTTTTCTAATGACAGTCGATTTTTTCTTTCAACAGGTCCGATTCTCTTAAAAACAGTTGGTTCGTTCGTTTTTCATCAGGGACTAAGAACCTAGCACAATGATCAAACGGACGAAATTTAGAACTGTCGCTCTGGCCTCTGGATGTGTATGGGGCCAACCGCAGAGAGTAAGGAGCAAGAGTGGATCCTAATACCTCTGTACATTTCCTCAAAATCTGTAAAAAATTACTCAACTAGAAATTGGGATTTTTTACTAGATTTTAATGAATTTTACTAGATCCTCTGTATGTACTAGATTTTTTTTTTTACTACATCTAGTAAAATTTTACTACCGGTGGCAACACTGAATGGAAGTGTCACAATCCCTGGCAAAAAGGTGCTTTTTGACATCATTCGCTTTTTGACACCCCAAAACGCGCATGCTGTACGTAAATTTCAGCTTGTACGCAGCTTGTATATGCTAAAAATGGAAAGAAAAACAAAGTACCTTAAACAAATTGCAAGGTATAGTTTGTGTAGTTGTAAGTTTGGTATGTTACTGGTATAGTTGTAGAGTTACTTTTTACAAGTTACATAAATGGCGATACTGTCAACCATCTCAATTGGTTCTTGGGTATTTTCCGCAGTAGATCACCCAATTGCAATTGGGTTCTGGTAATTTTGCAAGGTAGACCACCCTTTTCAAATGGGTTCTGGGGCTAAAAAAGGACCACCCCCCACGGGGGTTCACATCTACCTTTTTTGTCTCTGTATCCTCCTGCCCTACACGAAGGATCGGGTCCGAGAATAGAACTGCAAACAAACTGAAAGCAACCTCTTTGAATACTACCCCGAAATGAAGTTCCAAAAGTCGAAAGGGAAAAAACTCGGTTTCCATCGTACAGAAATAGAGCTTTATAAATAGAGCACTGAGCGTATCAGCCACTGCAAAATGAATGTTGAAGACCATTGAAGACCAGTCGGAAGCGGAATACTGAAAAACAATGGAGAAATACTCTCGGCTAGGATTCATAGTTTGCCACCAACCAGCTATGATGGTTGTATCGTAGGTGCCGGTCACATTGTCAGAAGTTCAAGCAAATTATCACCCGTGTCCCCAGCCTGTCCCGCAGGACAACTCTTCTGTCACATCTATACAGTGTTTCTGGAGCATCCGCACCAGGCTCAACAATAGCGAAGGTCAGCCTGAAGAAGGAACGAAACCCTTCAACCGAGACAGTGGACCAGTAACCAAATGTCATGTGTCAGTCAGTCAAGACAGACAGACAGACAGTCAGTCAAGAAAGACAGACAGACAGACAGTCTAGACAGACAGACAGACAGACAGTCAGTAAAGACAGACAGAAAGACCGACAGTCAGTCAAGACAGACAGACAGACAGACAGTCAGTCAAGACAGACAGACAGACAGAAGTCAGTCAAGACAGACAGACAGACAGTCAGTCAAGACAGACAAACAGACAGACAGTCAGTCGAGACAGACAGACAGACAGTCAGTCAAGATAGACAGACAGACGTCGGTCAAGACAGACAGACATACAGAGAGTCAGTCAAGACAGACAAACAGACAGACAGTCAGTCAGTCAAGACACACAGACAGACAGTCAAGACAGACAGACAGACAGTCAAGACAGACAGACAGACAGTCAGTCAAGACAGACAGACAGTCTTGAGTGACTGTCTGTCTGTCTGTCTTGACTGACTGTCTGTCTGTCTGTCTTGACTGACTGTCTGTCTGTCTAGACTGACTGTCTGTCTGTCTGTCTTGACTGTCTGTCTGTGTGTCTTGACTGACTGACTGTCTGTCTGTTTGTCTGTCTTGACTGACTCTCTGTATGTCTGTCTGTCTTGACCGACGTCTGTCTGTCTATCTTGACTGACTGTCTGTCTGTCTGTCTCGACTGACTGTCTGTCTGACTGTCTGTCTTGACTGACTGTCTGTCTGTCTGTCTGTCTAGACTGACTGTCTGTCTTCACTGACTGTCTGTCTTCACTGACTGTCTGTCTGTCTTGACTGACTGTCTGTCTGTCTGTCTTGACTGACTGTCTGTCTGTCTTGACTGTCTTTCTGGCTGTCTTGACTGACTTTCTGTCTGTCTTGACTGTCTTTTCGTCTGTCTTGAATGACTGTCTGTCTGTCTGTCTTGACTGACTGTCTGTCTGTCTTTCTTGACTGTCTGTCTGTCTGTCTGACTGTCTGTCTGTCTGTCTTTCCTGACTGTCTGTCTGTCTGTCTTGACTGACTGTCTGTCTATCTGTCTTGACCGACTGTCTGTCTATCTGTCTTGACCGACTGCCTGTCTGTCTGTCTTGACTGACTGTCTGTCTGTCTTGACTGACTGTCTGTCTGTCTGTCTTGACTGACTGTCTGTCTGTCTTTCTTGACTGTCTGTCTGTCTGTCTGTCTGTCTGTCTGTCTGTCTGTCTGTCTGTCTGTCTTGACTGACTGTCTGTCTGTCTGTCTGTCTTGACTGACTGTCTGTCTGTCTGTCTGTCTAGACTGACTGTCTGTCTTGACTGACTGTCTGTCTGTCTTGAATGACTGTCTGTCTGTCTGTCTTGACGGACTGTCTGTCTGTCTGTCTTGACTGAATGTCTGTCTGTCTTGACTGACTGTCTGTCTGTCTTGACTGATTGTCTGTCTGTCTGTCTTGACTGACTGTCTGTCTGTCTCTCTTGACTGACTGTCTGTCTGTCTGTCTTGACTGACTGTCTGTCTGTCTGTCTTGACTGTCTGTCTGTCTGTCTGACTGTCTGTCTGTCTGTCTTGACTGACTGTCTATCTGTCTGTCTGTCTTGACTTACTGTCTGTCTGTCTGTCTGTCTTGACTGACTGTCTGTCTGTCTGTCTGTCTTGACTGACTGTCTGTCTGTCTGTCTGTCTAAACTGACTGTCTGTCTTGACTGACTGTCTGTCTGTCTTGACTGACTCTCTGTCTGTCTTGACTGACTGTCCGTCTGTCTTGACTGACTGTCTGTCTGTCTGTCTTGACTGACTGTCTGTCTGTCTTGACTGTCTTTCTGGCTGTCTTGACTGACTGTCTGTCTGTCTTGACTGTCTTTTTGTCTGTCTTGAATGACTGTCTGTCTGTCTGTGTTGACTGACTGTCTGTCTATCTGTCTTGACTGACTGTCTGTCTGTCTGTCTTGACTGACTGTCTGTCTATCTGTCTTGACTGACTGTCTGTCTATCTGTCTTGACCGACTGTCTGTCTATCTGTCTTGACCTATCTGTCTTGACCTACTGTCTGTCTATCTGTCTTGACCGACTGTCTTTCTGGCTGTCTTGACTGACTGTCTGTCTGTCTTGACTGACTGTCTGTCTGTCTCTCTTGACTGACTGTCTGTTTGTCTGTCTTGACTGACTGTCTGTCTGTCTGTCTTGACTGTCTGTCTGTCGGTCTGACTGTCTGTCTGTCTGTCTTGACTGACTGTCTATCTGTCTGTCTTTATTGACTGACTGTCTGTCTGTCTGTCTGTCTTGACTGACTGTCTGTCTGTCTTGACTGACTGTCTGTCTGTCTGTCTTGACTGACTGTCTGTCTGTCTGTCTTGACTGACTGTCTGTCTGTCTTGACTGTCTTTCTGTCTGTCTTGACTGACTGTCTGTCTGTCTTGACTGTCTTTTTGTCTGTCTTGAATGACTGTCTGTCTGTCTGTCTTGACTGACTTCCTGTCTGTCTGTCTTGACTGTCTGTCTGTCTGTCTGACTGTCTGTCTGTCTGTCTTGACTGACTGTCTATCTGTCTGTCTGTCTTGACTGACTGTCTGTCTGTCTGTCTGTCTTGACTGACTGTCTGTCTGTCTTGACTGACTGTCTGTCTGTCTTGACTGACTGTCTGTCTGTCTTGACTGACTGACTGTCTGTCTGTCTTGACTGACTGTCTGTCTGTCTGTCTTGACTGACTGTCTTTCTTGACTGACTGTCTGTCTTGACTGACTGTCTGTCTGTCTTGACTGTCTTTTTGTCTGTCTTGAAGGACTGTCTGTCTGTCTTTCTTGACTGACTGTCTGTCTGTCTTGACTGTCTGTCTTTCTTGACTGTCTGTCTGTCTGTCTGACTGTCTGTCTGTCTGTCTTTACTGACTGTCTATCTGTCTGTCTGTCTTGACTGACTGTCTGTATGTCTGTCTGTCTTGACTGACTGTCTGTCTGTCTTCACTGACTGTCTGTATGTCTGTCTGTCTAGACTGACTGTCTGTCTTGACTGACTGTCTGTCTGTCTTGACTGACTGTCTGTCTGTCTGTCTTGACTGACTGTCTGTCTGTCTTGACTGTCTTTCTGGCTGTCGTGACTGACTGTCTGTCTGTCTTGACTGTCTTTTTGTCTGTCTTGAATGACTGTCTGTCTATCTGTCTTGACCGACTGTCTGTCTATCTGTCTTGACCGACTGTCTGTCTGTCTGTCTTAACGGACTGTCTGTCTGTCTGTCTTGACTGAATGTCTGTCTGTCTTGACTGACTGTCTGTCTGTCTTGACTGATTGTCTGTCTGTCTGTCTGTCTTGACTGACTGTCTGTCTTGACTGACTGTCTGTCGGTCTCTCTTGACTGACTGTCTGTTTGTCTGTCTTGACTGACTGTCTGTCTGTCTGTCTTGACTGTCTGTCTGTCTCTCTGACTGTCTGTCTGTCTGTCTTGACTGACTGTCTATCTGTCTGTCTGTCTTGACTGACTGTCTGTCTGTCTGTCTGTCTTGACTGACTGTCTGTCTGTCTGTCTGACTGTCTGTCTGTTTGTCTGTCTAGACTGACTGTCTGTCTTGACTGACTCTCTGTCTGTCTTGACTGACTGTCTGTCTGTCTTGACTGACTGTCTGTCTGTCTGTGTTGACTGTCTTTTTGTTTGTATTGAATGACTGTCTGTCTGTCTGTCTGTCTTGACTGACTGTCTGTCTATCTGTCTTGACTGACTGTCTGTCTATCTGTCTTGACCGACTTTCTGTCTATCTGTCTTGACCGACTGTCTGTCTGTCTGTCTTGACGGACTGTCTGTCTGTCTGTCTTGACTGAATGTTTGTCTGTCTTGACTGATTGTCTGTCTGTCTTTCTTGACTGACTGTCTGTCTGTCTTGACTGACTGTCTGTCTGTCTCTCTTGACTGACTGTCTGTTTGTCTGTCGTGACTGACTGTCTGTCTGTCTGTCTCGACTGTCTTTCTGTCTGTCTGACTGTCTGTCTGTCTGTCTTGACGGACTGTCTATCTGTCTGTCTGTCTTGACTAACTGTCTGTCTGTCTGTCTGTCTTGACTGACTCTCTGTCTGTCTGTCTGTCTTGACTGACTGTCTGTCTGTCTGTCTGTCTAGACTGACTGTCTGTCTTGACTGACTGTCTGTCTGTCTTGACTGACTGTCTGTCTGTCTTGACTGACTGTCTGTCTGTCTTGACTGACTGTCTGTCTGTCTGTCTTGACTGACTGTCTGTCTGTCTGTCTTGACTGTCTGTCTGTCTGTCTTGACTGTCTGTCTGTTTGTTTGACTGTCTGTCTGTCTGTCTTTACTGACTGTCTATCTGTCTGTCTGTCTTGACTGACTGTCTGTCTGTCTGTCTGTTCTGACTGACTGTCTGTCTGTCTTGACTGACTGTCTGTCTGTCTGTCTGTCTAGACTGACTGTCTGTCTTGACTGACTGTCTGTCTGTCTTGACTGACTGTCTGTCTGTCTTGACTGACTGTCTGTCTGTCTTGACTGACTGTCTATCTGTCTGTCTTGACTGACTGTCTGTCTGTCTTTCTGGCTGTCTTGACTGACTGTCTGTCTGTCTCGACTGTCTTTTTGTCTATCTTGAATGACTGTCTGTCTGTCTTTCTGGCTGTCTTGACTGACTGTCTGTCTGTCTCGACTGTCTTTTTGTCTGTCTTGAATGACTGTCTGTCTGTCTGTCTTGGCTGACTGTCTGTCTGTCTGTCTTGACTGACTGTCCGTCTGTCTTGACTGTCTTTCTGGCTGTCTTGACTGACTGTCTGTCTGTCTTGACTGTCTTTTTGTTTGTCTTGAATGACTGTCTGTCTGTCTGTCTTGACTGACTGTCTGTCTATCTGTCTTGACTGACTGTCTGTCTATCTGTCTTGACCGACTCTCTGTCTATCTGTCTTGACCGACTGTCTGTCTGTCTGTCTTGACGGACTGTCTGTCTGTCTGTCTTGACTGAATGTTTGTCTGTCTTGACTGATTGTCTGTCTGTCTGTCTTGACTGACTGTCTGTCTGTCTTGACTGACTGTCTGTCTGTCTCTCTGTCTGTCTGTCTGTCTCTCTTGACTGACTGTCTGTTTGTCTGTCTTGACTGACTGTCTGTCTGTCTGTCTCGACTGTCTGTCTGTCTGTCTGACTGTCTGTCTGTCTGTCTTGACTGACTGTCTATCTGTCTGTCTGTCTTGACTGACTGTCTGTCTGTCTGTCTGTCTTGACTGACTGTCTGTCTGTCTGTCTGTCTTGACTGACTGTCTGTCTGTCTGTCTGTCTAGACTGACTGTCTGTCTTGACTGACTGTCTGTCTGTCTTGACTGACTGTCTGTCTGTCTTGACTGACCGTCTGTCTGTCTTGACTGACTGTCTGTCTGTCTTGACTGACTGTATGTCTGTCTGTCTTGACTGACTGTCTGTCTGTCTGTCTTGACTGTCTGTCTGTCTGTCTTGACTGTCTGTCTGTTTGTCTGACTGTCTGTCTGTCTGTCTTTACTGACTGTCTATCTGTCTGTCTGTCTTGACTGACTATCTGTCTGTCTGTCTGTCTTGACTGACTGTCTGTCTGTCTGTCTGTCTTGACTGACTGTCTGTCTGTCTGTCTGTCTAGACTGACTGTCTGTCTTGACTGACTGTCTGTCTGTCTTGACTGACTGTCTGTCTGTCTTGACTGACTGTCTGTCTGTCTTGACTGACTGTCTGTCTGTCTGTCTGTCTTGACTGACTGTCTTTCTGTCTTGACTGTCTTTCTGGCTGTCTTGACTGACTGTCTGTCTGTCTCGACTGTCTTTTTGTCTGTCTTGAATGACTGTCTGTCTGTCTGTCTTGACTGACTGTCTGTCTGTCTGTCTTGACTGACTGTCTGTCTATCTGTCTTGACCGATGGTCTGTCTATCTGTCTTGACCGACTGTCTGCCTGTCTGTCTTGACGGACTGTCTGTCTGTCTGTCTTGACTGAATGTCTGTCTATCTTGACTGATTGTCTGTCTGTCTGTCTTGACTGACTGTCTGTCTTGACTGACTGTCTGTCTTGACTGACTGTCTGTTTGTCTCTCTTGACTGACTGTCTGTTTGTCTGTCTTGACTGACTGTCTATCTGTCTGTCTTGACTGTCTGTCTGTCTGTCTGACTGTCTGTCTGTCTGTCTCGACTGACTGTCTATCTGTCTGTCTGTCTTGACTGACTGTCTGTCTGTCTGTCTGTCTTGACTGACTGTCTGTCTGTCTGTCTGTCTTGACTGACTGTTTGTCTGTCTGTCTGTCTAGACTGACTGTATGTCTTGACTGAATGTCTGTCTGTCTTGACTGACACTCTGGCTGTCTTGACTGACTGTCTGTCTGTCTCGACTGTCTTTTTGTCTGTCTTGAATGACTGTCTGTCTGTCTGTCTTGACTGACTGTCTGTCTGTCTGTCTTGACTGACTGTCTGTCTATCTGTCTTGACCGATGGTCTGTCTATCTGTCTTGACCGACTGTCTGCCTGTCTGTCTTGACGGACTGTCTGTCTGTCTGTCTTGACTGAATGTCTGTCTTTCTTGACTGATTGTCTGTCTGTCTGTCTTGACTGACTGTCTGTCTCGACTGACTGTCTGTCTTGACTGACTGTCTGTTTGTCTCTCTTGACTGACTGTCTGTTTGTCTGTCTTGACTGACTGTCTATCTGTCTGTCTTGACTGTCTGTCTGTCTGTCTGACTGTCTGTCTGTCTGTCTTGACTGACTGTCTATCTGTCTGTCTGTCTTGACTGACTGTCTGTCTGTCTGTCTGTCTTGACTGACTGTCTGTCTGTCTGTCTGTCTTGACTGACTGTTTGTCTGTCTGTCTGTCAAGACTGACTGTATGTCTTGACTGACTGTCTGTCTGTCTTGACTGACACTCTGTCTGTCTTGACTGACTGTCTGTCTCTCTTGACTGACTGTCTGTCTGTATGTCTTGACTGACTGTCTGTCTGTCTTGACTGACTGACTGTCTGTCTTGACTGACTGTCTGTCTGTCTTGACTGTCTTTCTGGCTGTCTTGACTGTCTGTCTGTCTGTCTGGACTGACTGTCTATCTGTCTGTCTGTCTTGACTGACTGTCTGACTGTCTGTCTGTCTTGACTGACTGTCTGTCTTTCTTGACTGACTGTCTGTCTGTCTGTCTTGACTGACTGTCTGTCTGTCTTGACTGTCTTTCTGGCTGTCTTGACTGACTGTCTGTCTGTCTTGACTGTCTTTTTGTCTGTCTTGAATGCCTGTCTGTCTGTCTGTCTTGACTGACTGTCTGTCTGTCTGTCTTGACTGACTGTCTGTCTGTCTGTCTTGACTGACTGTCTGTCTGTCTGTCTGTCTTGACTGACTGTCTGTCTGTCTGTCTGTCTAGACTGACTGTCTGTCTTGACTGACTATCTGTCTGTCTTGACTGACTGTCTGTCTGTCTGTCTGTCTTGACTGACTGTCTGTCTGTCTGTCTGTCTGTCTGTCTGTCTGTCTTGACTGACTGACTGTCTGTCTGTCTGTCTGTCTAGACTGACTGTCTGTCTTGACTGACTATCTGTCTGTCTTGACTGACTGTCTGTCTGTCTTGACTGTCTGTCTGTCTGTCTTGACTGACTGTCTGTCTGTCTTGACTGTCTTTCTGGCTGTCTTGACTGACTGTCTGTCTGTCTTGACTGTCTTTTTGTCTGTCTTGAATGACTGTCTGTCTGTCTGTCTGTCTTGACTGACTGCCTGTCTGTCTGTCTTGACTGTCTGTCTGTCTGTCTGACTGTCTGTCTGTCTGTCTTGACTGACTCTCTATATGTCTGTCTGGCTTGAGTGACTGTCTGTCTGTCTGTCTGTCTTGACTGACTGTCTGTCTGTCTTGACTGACTGTCTGTCTGTCTTGACTGACTTTCTGTCTGTCTGTCTGTCTAGACTTACTGTCTGTCTTGACTGACTATCTGTCTGTCTTGACTGACTGTCTGTCTGTCTTGACTGACTGTCTGTCTGTCTTGACTGACTGTCTGTCTTGACTGACTGTCTGTCTGTCTTGACTGTCTTTCTGGCTGTCTTGACTGACTGTCTGTCTGTCTTGACTGTCTTTTTGTCTGTCTTGAATGACTGTCTGTCTGTCTGTCTTGACTGACTGCCTGTCTGTCTGTCTTGACTGTCTGTCTGTCTGTCTGACTGTCTGTCTGTCTGTCTTGACTGACTGTCTATCTGTCTGTCTGGCTTGAGTGACTGTCTGTCTGTCTGTCTCTCTTGACTGACTGTCTGTTTGTCTGTCTTGACTGACTGGGTGTCTGTCTGTCTTGACTGTCTGTCTGTCTGTCTGACTGTCTGTCTGGACTGACTGTCTATCTGTCTGTCTGTCTTGACTGACTGTCTGTCTGTCTGTCTGTCTTGACTGACTGTCTGTCTGTCTGTCTGTCTTGACTGACTGTCTGTCTGTCTGTCTGTCTAGACTGACTGTCTGTCTTGACTGACTATCTGTCTGTCTTGACTGACTGTCTGTCTGTCTTGACTGACTGTCTGTCTGTCTTGACTGACTGTCTGTCTGTCTTGACTGACTGTCTGTCTGTCTGTCTTGACTGACTGTCTGTCTGTCTTGACTGACTGTCTGTCTGTCTTGACTGTCTTTCTGGCTGTCTTGACTGACTGTCTGTCTGTCTTGACTGTCTTTTTGTCTGTCTTGAATGACTGTCTGTCTGTCTGTCTTGACTGACTGTCTGTCTATCTGTCTTGACTGAATGTCTTTGACCGACTGTCTGTCTATCTGTCTTGACCGACTGTCTGTCTGTCTGTCTTGACGGACTGTCTGTCTGTCTGTCTTGACTGAATGTTTGTCTGTCTTGACTGATTGTCTGTCTGTCTGTCTGTCTGTCTGTCTGTCTTGACTGACTGTCTGTCTGTCTTGACTGACTGTCTGTCTGTCTCTCTTGACTGACTGTCTGTTTGTCTGTCTTGACTGACTGTCTGTCCGTCTGTCTTGACTGTCTGTCTGACTGTCTGTCTGTCTGTCTTGACTGACTGTCTATCTGTCTGTCTGTCTTGACTGACTGTCTGTCTGTCTTGACTGACTGTCTGTCTGTCTGTCTTGACTGACTGTCTGTCTGTCTGTCTTGACTGTCTGTCTGTCTGTCTGACTGTCTGTCTGTCTGTCTTGACTGATTGTCTATCTGTATGTCTGTCTGTCTGTCTTGACTGACTGTCTGTCTGTCTGTCTGTCTTGACTGACTGTCTGTCTGTCTGTCTGTCTTGACTGACTGTCTGTCTGTCTTGACTGACTGTCTGTCTGTCTTGACTGACTGTCTGTCTGTCTGTCTTGACTGACTGTCTGTCTGTCTGTCTTGACTGACTGTCTGTCTGTCTTGACTGTCTGTCTGTCTTTCTTGACTGTCTGTCTGTCTGTCTGACTGTCTGTCTGTCTGTCTTTACTGACTGTCTATCTGTCTGTCTGTCTTGACTGACTGACTGTCTGTCTGTCTGTCTTTACTGACTGTCTTTCTGTCTGTCTGTCTTGACTGACTGTCTGTCTGTCTGTCTGTCTTGACTGACTGTCTGTCTGTCTGTCTGTCTTGACTGACTGTCTGTCTGTCTGTCTGTCTGTCTGTCTAGACTGACTGTCTGTCTTGACTGACTGTCTGTCTGTCTTGACTGACTGTCTGTCTGTCTTGACTGACTGTCTGTCTGTCTGTCTTGACTGACTGTCTGTCTGTCTTGACTGTCTTTCTGGCTGTCTTGACTGACTGTCTGTCTGTCTTGACTGTCTTTTTGTCTGTCTTGAATGCCTGTCTGTCTGTCTGTCTTGACTGACTGTCTGTCTTGACTGACTGTCTGTCTTGACTGACTGTCTGTCGGTCTCTCTTGACTGACTGTCTGTTTGTCTGTCTTGACTGACTGTCTGTCTGTCTGTCTTGACTGTCTGTCTGTCTCTCTGACTGTCTGTCTGTCTGTCTTGACTGACTGTCTATCTGTCTGTCTGTCTTGACTGACTGTCTGTCTGTCTGTCTGTCTTGACTGACTGTCTGTCTGTCTTGACTGACTGTCTGTCTGTTTGTCTGTCTAGACTGACTGTCTGTCTTGACTGACTCTCTGTCTGTCTTGACTGACTGTCTGTCTGTCTTGACTGACTGTCTGTCTGTCTTGACTGTCTTTCTGGCTGTCTTGACTGACTGTCTGTCTGTCTTGACTGTCTTTTTGTTTGTCTTGAATGACTGTCTGTCGGTCTGTCTTGACTGACTGTCTGTCTATCTGTCTTGACTGACTGTCTGTCTATCTGTCTTGACCGACTTTCTGTCTATCTGTCTTGACCGACTGTCTGTCTGTCTGTCTTGACGGACTGTCTGTCTGTCTGTCTTGACTGAATGTTTGTCTGTCTTGACTGATTGTCTGTCTGTCTTTCTTGACTGACTGCCTGTCTGTCTTGACTGACTGTCTGTCTGTCTCTCTTGACTGACTGTCTGTCTGTCTTGACTGACTGTCTGTCTGTCTTGACTGTCTTTCTGGCTGTCTTGACTGACTGTCTGTCTGTCTTGACTGTCTTTTTGTTTGTCTTGAATGACTGTCTGTCTTGACTGACTGTCTGTCTATCTGTCTTGACTGACTGTCTGTCTATCTGTCTTGACCGACTCTCTGTCTATCTGTCTTGACCGACTGTCTGTCTGTCTGTCTTGACGGACTGTCTGTCTGTCTGTCTTGACTGAATGTTTGTCTGTCTTGACTGATTGTTTGTCTGTCTGTCTTGACTGACTGTCTGTCTGTCTTGACTGACTGTCTGTCTGTCTTGACTGACTGTCTGTCTGTCTCTCTTGACTGACTGTCTGTTTGTCTGTCTTGACTGACTGTCTGTCTGTCTGTCTCGACTGTATGTCTGTCTGTCTGACTGTCTGTCTGTCTGTCTTGACTGACTGTCTATCTGTCTGTCTGTCTTGACTGACTGTCTGTCTGTCTTGACTGTCTTTCTGGCTGTCTTGAATGACTGTCTGTCTGTCTGTCTTGACTGACTGTCTGTCTGTCTGTCTTGACTGACTGTCTGTCTATCTGTCTTGACCGATGGTCTGTCTATCTGTCTTGACCGACTGTCTGCCTGTCTGTCTTGACGGACTGTCTGTCTGTCTGTCTTGACTGAATGTCTGTCTATCTTGACTGATTGTCTGTCTGTCTGTCTTGACTGACTGTCTGTCTTGACTGACTGTCTGTCTTGACTGACTGTCTGTTTGTCTCTCTTGACTGACTGTCTGTTTGTCTGTCTTGACTGACTGTCTATCTGTCTGTCTTGACTGTCTGTCTGTCTGTCTGACTGTCTGTCTGTCTGTCTCGACTGACTGTCTATCTGTCTGTCTGTCTTGACTGACTGTCTGTCTGTCTGTCTGTCTTGACTGACTGTCTGTCTGTCTGTCTGTCTTGACTGACTGTTTGTCTGTCTGTCTGTCTAGACTGACTGTATGTCTTGACTGAATGTCTGTCTGTCTTGACTGACACTCTGGCTGTCTTGACTGACTGTCTGTCTGTCTCGACTGTCTTTTTGTCTGTCTTGAATGACTGTCTGTCTGTCTGTCTTGACTGACTGTCTGTCTGTCTGTCTTGACTGACTGTCTGTCTATCTGTCTTGACCGATGGTCTGTCTATCTGTCTTGACCGACTGTCTGCCTGTCTGTCTTGACGGACTGTCTGTCTGTCTGTCTTGACTGAATGTCTGTCTTTCTTGACTGATTGTCTGTCTGTCTGTCTTGACTGACTGTCTGTCTCGACTGACTGTCTGTCTTGACTGACTGTCTGTTTGTCTCTCTTGACTGACTGTCTGTTTGTCTGTCTTGACTGACTGTCTATCTGTCTGTCTTGACTGTCTGTCTGTCTGTCTGACTGTCTGTCTGTCTGTCTTGACTGACTGTCTATCTGTCTGTCTGTCTTGACTGACTGTCTGTCTGTCTGTCTGTCTTGACTGACTGTCTGTCTGTCTGTCTGTCTTGACTGACTGTTTGTCTGTCTGTCTGTCAAGACTGACTGTATGTCTTGACTGACTGTCTGTCTGTCTTGACTGACACTCTGTCTGTCTTGACTGACTGTCTGTCTCTCTTGACTGACTGTCTGTCTGTATGTCTTGACTGACTGTCTGTCTGTCTTGACTGACTGACTGTCTGTCTTGACTGACTGTCTGTCTGTCTTGACTGTCTTTCTGGCTGTCTTGACTGTCTGTCTGTCTGTCTGGACTGACTGTCTATCTGTCTGTCTGTCTTGACTGACTGTCTGACTGTCTGTCTGTCTTGACTGACTGTCTGTCTTTCTTGACTGACTGTCTGTCTGTCTGTCTTGACTGACTGTCTGTCTGTCTTGACTGTCTTTCTGGCTGTCTTGACTGACTGTCTGTCTGTCTTGACTGTCTTTTTGTCTGTCTTGAATGCCTGTCTGTCTGTCTGTCTTGACTGACTGTCTGTCTGTCTGTCTTGACTGACTGTCTGTCTGTCTGTCTTGACTGACTGTCTGTCTGTCTGTCTGTCTTGACTGACTGTCTGTCTGTCTGTCTGTCTAGACTGACTGTCTGTCTTGACTGACTATCTGTCTGTCTTGACTGACTGTCTGTCTGTCTGTCTGTCTTGACTGACTGTCTGTCTGTCTGTCTGTCTGTCTGTCTGTCTGTCTTGACTGACTGACTGTCTGTCTGTCTGTCTGTCTAGACTGACTGTCTGTCTTGACTGACTATCTGTCTGTCTTGACTGACTGTCTGTCTGTCTTGACTGTCTGTCTGTCTGTCTTGACTGACTGTCTGTCTGTCTTGACTGTCTTTCTGGCTGTCTTGACTGACTGTCTGTCTGTCTTGACTGTCTTTTTGTCTGTCTTGAATGACTGTCTGTCTGTC